>JABXWE010000212.1:0-99747 GCA_014611495.1 Limonius californicus | reverse complement strand
GAGTTTTTTTTTTTCTGAACATTCAAAAGTTAAAAATATGTAATCCGAACTTATAGCGTTATCACCTGTTGTCATTTTTTTGTACTGTCATTTTTAACAATTTAATTATATGTGTGTTAAAAATTTACTGCCTCTTATTGTGTCTTTTGTACTTGTTTGTGTACGAATTTTGCAAGCTTCAAATATATAGGAGGAGGCACAATAAAGGTGAGTTGCATTCCCGTAAGCTGTTCGCTTCTCGGCCTTCCACGAGGACCTAGCTATATTTGGAAGGTGGTGCCCACTAATTTTGACTTACCCTGTACACAACTAAAGATTTCCTCCCGTAAGCGATTTTCACGAACTCCCCCTACTCCTCTGAGCTAAGCTGTAGGCCGTTTTCCATCTATCTGGTTACGGGTCGTCGGAAAAGCTCGAATGGCCCGTAACAGTGTTCGATTCCCAAAACCGAATCTTGAAATTTTAACAACGATTCTCCTTCGCAAGACTATGCCAAATCAGTGTTCGGTATTCCGCTTTGTTAGAAAATCGCTACGTCTTGTAAGCGACAAAGCACTTATAAATGAAGAAGAAGAAATGTCACCAACGTCATTAATTTGAGGTTCCAGAGATTATTGCCATTTATGAAGAAGTAAATCTGGCTAATGTATATAAACATTTTCTTATCTACAAGTGCGCCAGTCATCCTAGGAAATCTCATTGGATGAATCCTTATAGTAATAACAGATTGAAGTTCTCGCTCAAACTAAACTTTCGCAACATTTCATAGCTTGTTAACTATTTTTTTTTTCGGCTTGTTAATATATTCTTTCTTTGGGTAAGTTTCGATAAACGATTATTGCTTCTGACTTTTATTTGCGTATTCCACCGCAGTTTTAAATTTCTGCATATTCCTAACATACATTCTGTACATTTAACTGCTAACTAACTCTGCCCATAGTTTGTTCACTAAAACTGATAGCTAATGTTTTGTTCAACCTAGCTATTTACAATAAATTGAAAGGAAAGATTCTTCAAGCTACTAGAAGAAACGGCAGACTCCTTAGTTTATTTTTAGAGGTATGTAAATGTAAGGTTTCTTATACTTAAATATTTCTTAAGGTTCACTTAATTACCTCCTCTTGCAGAGGACCTACAACCTAACATGGGCCCCGAGCCAAGGAAAGTGTAAGCACTTCCAACCAACAGAAGATTTTCGCTACAGAAGAAATATATTGCCTTGAAAGGCAGAACGGCTATTAGAATTCCGATGTTCTGGTACGGGAAATTGAACATTAGACCATCAGCTTAGAACTCTAACGCACTAACCTCCGATAATGGATAAATAATGTATTGAAGTTTTGTGTCCTAAATATATAAAATAAATTTTGTAACGCAGTGGCTTTTGCCTGCTGTGAACATTAGTTAAATCGACGCTCAACAAACAAATATTTTCAAAAATATACGTAGCTCCTAACAACAACTGTTAAGAATGTAAGGTTTAGGCGTGAGGGTGACGAAATTCCCCCGACCGTAGAAGTGTTTCTTGGAATATTAAGAGTAAACAGCGTAATATCGACTTGTTATTATATGTTGTCTACAAACTTTGGGCCCATTATCGATATTATACAAAACTGTTGTTTCTATGCAAGAATTTGTTGTGTGTTGCATGTTTAATCATTACTTATCTAACGATCATTTAGGAAGTAGTCAGCTGGCACAGGTGATTTCGTAAAGGGACACACGTCGAATTATTATTATTATTATTATTATAAATGTTACATCAACGCCAGGATGGCATCGACTGAATTATTCTCTCCCCTGCACATATGGGACTGAGGAGGTACGCTTCCACCCGTACGACTCTTGTGAATAGCGTGTCTGGCTGTGCATAGCCCAGCTTCAGAATTCCCTCTGCAGGATTAGTGCACCAAAAGATATGCATAATTGTAGTAATTACTCTATGGTTAAGAATGTCTGCGGCCACAGCAGACGGCCGGCACATTCCCAAACCAGGAGTACAACTGCCCAATATGTATTGACAGATTAGTAAGTCTGTGTTTTTTTATCTTTTGCATTTCATCCGCTGTTTGTTTACCCAGGAACAGCATAAATGAAATGTAGAAGCGTTGCAACCGTATTTATAAATTCAGTAGATTTTATAGCCGCCCCCTTAAAACCCACCCTAACAATGTCTACCAAGTATATCATCGACTGTTATTATTGAATTTATATATTTTGATGTGGTGGTAACTCAGTTGGTAGAGCGCTCGCTTTTTGAGTAAAGCGTCGATCCTGGCTTGGGTTCGAAACCTAAGCATTACTATGCAGATTTATAAAAATCTTGTCTGCAACGCACCACACACAATCTTCTAACCAGGCTTGCAAGCATGGGATCTTAATGGTAAAAACCTTCTCTGCAATTTCTGTCGTTCGGATTCGACTTTAAACTGTATGTCCCCCGTGTTTCTTCCTTAGCACTGAGGAGAAACACGTAAGGGGAGAAGAGGCCCATGCCAAGCAGTGGAACGAAAAAGCTGCCAAAATAGATTTTAATTCTAAATATATATAAATATTGCAATCGTGTACTCTTTGCTCTAAATTATCGTTAGGATAATATATGCAAAACTTAATTAAGATATAACTTGTACGTTTCAGCCAAAATAATGAGATTAAAAATGTTAAGAGTAACGTTTTCAAATGCTTGATTCGTAAAACGTCACTTTAGCGTAACGTTTCATGAAACAAAAACAAAAACTTCCAATTTCCTGCACGATTTGACTTAATTTTCTTTTGTTACGTTCAGAATTTCTATATAACGATTAATGTTGCCCATTATTTTGAAATGCAATTTAGGACTGTAACGTGGATCATAAAGTCAGATTAAACTTTTGAGCAAGGCACAATGTAACACAATAAGTGTCGTGAAAAGAAAGTATCATAACTTCCGTTAAACTAGCTACTGTAAAATAGAGTTTGCAGTGCAATTTATGCCACGTGAAACATAAATTTTAAGAAAACTATGTAACAAAAGCAAAGTTACGTCCTACTTTTTACAACTAAGTGCATCATAAATTCAGGCTCTTTGTCCGTAACAACGCAAAATGAACTTAGTTTACAAGCGGATGAAGTTCTATTTCGCCCCACAACTTTTTGCTCTTTCATTATCTTAGCCGAAGACATCTGTGTAAGAAATAAATTTCTAAAATTCATTGTTCTTGCGGAAACGTTTATTGTGTAAGCAGCTTAAATCGTGTTGTCGGTTATACTTTCAGGCCCTTTTGACCCGGATATTAACTTTGATTACTTTGAAGTTTCCACCGAACAGTTTCTTAGAGTCGTGTAGGAGATGCAACAAGTTATTATTCAGTTTGAACTTCGAAATTCTTCCGACGACTGTAGCCAAACACGACATGAAAAGCGTAAAGAAGAAAACCCATCTTAGGGATGAATGAAAAACTCCAAAGTTTTTCGACCTTCGTAGCAAATGCATACAACTTTACCGAAGAGTTCCATTAGTTAGAAGAGAGAAATGAACATTTCCCATGAGAACTTTTTACACGTTTATAACTAATTGAAGTTACATGTATAGGGCTAAAGGTAAATGAGGGATGTTTTAAAGATCAAACGGATACGGCCGTGGTTCATGTATAAATTAAACGATGTCAAAGGACGGGTTGATGTTCTTTAAAAAGGAACAAGCACGCTTAAACACACACGAAAATAATTTAAGTAACCTAGATCAAGTAAGTCAACATTCTGGTAGAAATTATGTACAATATTACTAATTTGGCAGATGCTGTCGACTTCTCTATCCTGAGCTACGCCCCACGCTTTGTTAGATAACTTATCTTAAAAAATATTATCTGTCTACCTGTCTACCCCGAAAAACAGATGGATTACACGCAGTAAGCTGCGTCTTTGTATTATAATATTATAATATAATATAGTTTTAAGATCTGTGTTATGACCCACTTTCTATCAAGTTATTATAACCAAATTATATCCTAGTATGGTCAACATTTCTTTATAACAGAATTTATCAATTTTACACCAGTCGCAAAAACACAAAACGTTTATGCAGAAATTTGTTAGTAACAACCAGAAGAGTTGCTATCTTATGTCAGTTCAGAATTGAATATTGTTCCCGGCCATCTATTCTTGAAAACTGAAAAGTATTGTTTTGTACCCAACTTTGATGATTTGATTAGGTATTAGGGTCGATCCACACTATAGTGCCGCTCTCGATACGGTCTCGATACGCTCTCGGTTCGATACAATATTCTTACAGAAGAAACAAATGAGTTTATTCACACTATCGCTGTCGCTACGATGTCGATACCATACCGCTCCAATACCGATACACCTCAAAGAATATTTTCTCGGAGCGAGATCGGACTTGTGAGGACTTGTAGCGACAGTGTGAATACGTCTTCGATCTCAGTCCACTCCGTTTAGTGCTCGATTTGATGCAAACCACCAATTATTTTAGCAAGTATCATTTCAAATGCTCCAGAATCCATTCTAAAATACTTTATGAATTTTTCTTCATCGTCAATTAAATGGCGATAGAACGTGCAATATTCTCCTTCACTTTTTCGTGCTTGTAAACGTGGATGTACCCACATTCGTCTTCTTCTTTTTCTCTGTGTTTTGATGCTTCTTGACCCACCATCTAAAAGAATAGCTATCAAAGCTAATTCTTCAGTAGAAAAGTTAAAAAATGAGATTTTCACTATTTGCATCGAACTTGTAACATTGATGATTGATGAGAAACGACTGAAGCGAGACCGGAGCCTGAACGGCAATGTGAATATGAGGAGATTGTATCGAATCGCGACCGTATCGAGAGCGGCACTATAGTGTGGATCGACCCTTAGTAGTTTTAGTAGGTTTGGTGCAGGTTTGTTGACACTCGCGTTTGTACATCTTAGCGGCGGATATATTTATAATTTAGAAAGAATAATAGCCCCTAATAATGAAATGAGAAAGGTGGAATTTTAAAAAATGATATATGTATTATACGAGGGCTGTCCTCTTTCCGCTGAGCCTATCTACCAGGCTGTGATATTTTGAAACAAATTTTGCTTGACATTTTAACGCAGTTGTTTACAAGTTTAATTATAGTGAAAGTTGCCAAATATCCTTGAAGGTTTTTAAAATATATAATTTTAAAGTAGTCTTTTCCCCATGAAATCATGTAATTGAATAAAGAGCATTATCCAGGTGTATTTTTTTACAATTTCATGCGCGGCTGAAGCCGTAGAGAATGTTTTAGGGAAATAAATCGAGTGATTGGAGACAAGTTGTGTTCCTTAGCTACCGTAAAGTGGTGGTACAATACATTTCAACGTGGTCGATTTTCCTTAAATGACAACTTTCGAACTCCTAAGCCAAAAACGGCAGTTACAGAAAAGAATATTGGTCTTGTACGAAATATGATTGAAGAGGACCGGCATGTTACTGCCAGGAGTATTCAAGCAACTTTAAATATTGGTGTGAAAGCAATTGACACCATTTTACACAAACATTTGATGGTACGTAAGTTTTGTGCCCGTTGGATTCCCCACAATTTGACTCCAGTTCTAAAAGGAAACCGTATGGCATGGTGCAGATCTACACTGGATCGCTTTGACAGTGGATCGTCTTATTTGGTGTATAACATCATTACAGGTGATGAAACGTGGGTATACTGCTATGATCCCGAAAGAAAGCAATAGTCTGCAGTTTGGGTCTTTGAGAATGAATCGGCTCCAACAAAAGTTGTTCGTGAAAAAAGCCGAAACAGAAAGATGGTAGCCACATTTTTTGGGATTACTAGCCCTGTTTCCACTGTAGCACTGGAGGATCGTCCTACTGTTAATGCTGAATGGTACACTACAGTTTGTTTGCCTCAGGTTCTCCAAAATGTTCGCGAAGAACGTCCAAGAGGAAGGATCATCTTGCGAACGACTGTGTATTTGAATGCCCAAAACATTGAAATAATAGGTCATTCGCCGAATAGTCCAGTCTTTTTATTTCCTCGTGTAAAAAATAAGTTTACGTTTTACATCGGCCGAAGAAGCGCTTGGCGCATTTAAAAATGAAATAAATAACCTAATGCAGGAAGATTGGAGAAAATGTTTTGAAGATTGGTTTTCACGCATGCAAAAATGCATTTACTGTAGTAGGGAAAAATTATAAATAAATGTGTTTTGTCAATAAATTGGTATTACTTTACTGGGCTCAGCAGAAAGAGAACAGCCGTCGTATATATTTTCGTCTGCAGTGTTTACTAAATCAAACAAAGTAATATAAACATACTAGCTGTATGCACAAGTACGTCATTCTGTAGATGTGATTGGAGGTTTTATTTAGAAAAAATAGCGTATAGTTGTAGCAACTTGCCAAAATGCAATTGGTTGCCACCAATGAAAGTCTACTCTATATACAGGGAATTTGTCTTTTTAGTATACATTGTCTATGTACACTTTTAAAAAGAACGCCTATTATGACGTAGGCAACCAACTATACAGACAACTAAGAAACAGAAGCAACCGTCACTGTAGTTGTGAATTATTTTAGTATGAAGGTTATGTTTGATGCACTGTTTATATTAAATAGATAAATCAAAATGAATGGAACAACGACGATTATTATTGTAAAACATTAAATATGAATAACAGAAACGGAAATGAAAACAAAAACAAAAGTTACAACAAGTATTCGAATGGCCACCTTGTACTTCTAAACAATAACCTAAATGGTGTTGAAAAGCACGCACAGCATATGCAAGAAAGACTGGATTCAAGCTATTGCATTCGGTACGTATGCGATCTTTTAATTTATCAATACTTTGTATTGGAATATTTGTATAAATTTTTGATTTCAGATATCCCCAAGCAAAGAAGTCATTGGGCGACAAATCTGCAGAACGTGGGCCAAGAAACCTGTCGTTTAGAAAGTTTCTTACAGCACCACGGGTCATTGATGTTTAAGTTTTCTATTTCCGGAATGATGTCGTTCTTTAATAGCTCGAAAAATTTGGCTGTATTGAGATTACCATCAATAAAATATGGACCGATAAACTTATTTTCAACTATTCCTAGCCATACGTTAACTTTCCCAGTGTATTGACTGTGAGATAAGTTTTGTAAATGGCGGTTAGTGCGGGACCAATATTTAAGGAACAAGATTACCAGATAATGGACAGTGGATAGAGGAGGAATTATAAACGTACCGAAAATGTTGTGAATTGACTTCTCCATTTATTGTGGAAGTTGCTTCATCACTAAAAGCTATCTTATTTAAAATGCATTCAAGTTCATTCAGCAAATTAAAGAATGTTTCACAAAAGATTGTTCTTCTTTCTTTGTCTTCATGAATAGTTGTTAGTGATTAGAAAATTTGTACAATTTATATTTAAATTCTCTTAATGTTATAAATACCGAGGTTTTAGAAACATTACAATGTGAGTCTATTTCTCGTAGTGATACTATGGCGTTTTCTTCGACGTAGCATAAAATATTTAATTTCATTTCTTCGGTTAAAATGTGATTACTTTTAGTTCTGATTTTTAGGAATTTATTACGCAGCCCACTGATTGAAATTTTCTAATTGTTTGTATGGTTCGAATACAAGGAATAGGTCTTTCTGGATATTTTACTGAAAATAAGTCTCTCACAGTCGTTAAGTTGTTACCATTCTAATACCACATTAGAATTTCCACTTTTTCGTCTTTACTGTACATGGTTGTATAATGTTGGTTGCCTACATAATAGGCATAATTAATGCGTTATTTTTAAAAGTATACATAGGCAGTGTATACTAAAAAGAAAAATTCCCTGTATGTTAATGCTAACAAATGGCGACTCGGAATATATTGTTTTCGTAATGCGAGGCATGCGGACATTCATCAGCAAAATACAACAAAAAGTATACATCATCGTTCTTATTTGTACCGAAAACTATATAACTGTACACACCTATACAAATTTGTTTTGTGTACAATATGCTTTTAAAAACCTGACTTATAGTAGTGCAGTCCCCTACACGTTGAGACAAGTAAGAAGATACAGTATTAATATATTGATTGTTATTTTCATATTGTCAGTGAGAATTATTTTCCAAATTGTTTGGATGCAATGAAAATATTGATTGAAGCTACACCTACACAATATAATTAAAATAAAATTAAAATAAAAAAACAGATATGACTCATAAGAAAATTGTATACAAGACGCGCCGAATAAATATTCCCCTTTAAATCGATTGATGCTACCCACCATACATACAGCATGGCAATCGAATTTAGATTTAGAATGAGAATGAGAAACATTAAGTTCTTAACTCCACAACCATAAAATAAAAATTGTGTAGACTAGCATCTGAAATACATTGGTTCAGGCGATTTGGTAGAGCACTAGAAAAATATTAAATTGGTTTACTTATTCCTAGACATCAAAATGAAAGATCTGGAAGCTTTTACGGCGATTCAATTCCATTCAATTTATTGTAGTAATTATTCTAAGGCGGCCGTGGGCTAGAGGTTAGCGCGTTAAACTTCTACGCTAAAGGTCCTGGTTTCATTTCCCAGTACCGATACATCGGTTTTTTAACGGCCGTTCTCCCGCGCAAGGCAATGTCAAAGCAGCGAGGTATTCTGCCTAGTAAAGCTTCTCTGGAGTAGAAATGTTTACATTTTCCGTGGTTAAGCTGTAGATCCTCTATGTCTGTGACACTCTAAACGCGCAATACAAGCATAGGAGGGAAGATCGCTACGTCTCGTAAGAGATAAAGCACTTTAAGAAGAAGCCAACAATATTAACATCTCGTATAATGATGAAGGGTGTGACGCCACCTATTGCCTAAAGACGCCTATTCTTTTAGGGCACCGGTAACAAATGCCCCCCGTTGCACAAGCCTAAAACCGACCCTGAGTATAGTGCCAATGGATGCGTCCTTATTAAGTACGAGGTGTATTCAATTGAAACCCATCTTTGCTTTATAAAAATTTATTCAACAATTTAATTACAAATAATTATCGTCACACAGTTAAGGCACCTATCCCATTGGCTTACTAACCGACGACGTATACCCTGCTCATAGAATTTTTGTGAGTGCTGATTGAAGAAGTCTTCCACAGCTATCTGTACTTCTACGTCACACTCAAAATGCCGACCTTTTTCCTTTGTCAGTGGTCCAAAAATATGGAAATCCCAAGGCGATAGATCCTAGCTATAAGGTGGATGCTCTAAAATCCTCCATTTCTTTCATTGAAGATTTTCTTGGCCCCATTAAGGGCTAACATTGTCGGGCAGCAAAATGACCCCACACGTAAGTTTTTCTAGACGTTTCCGTCTTATTACTTGATGAAGCTTGTTCAAAGTCTCATTGTAAGCATTTTTGTTCATTAGACGAGGGACGAGGAATCCATTGCGAACAAACTTTGCTGTAACCCAGATTACGAATAATACTATGGACAGATGCTACACTCGCACCAACAATTTCTGAAATGTCTCTAATTGACATTCGACGATTTTCTCTAATTGAAATTCGACTATTTTCTCTAATAAGGCCTTCCACACATGCCATATTGTTATCTGTTAACGCAGTACACCGTACACCTAGTAGCGGCTCATCCATAGTACCCTATTTTCCATTCTTAAATTTTCGGCATCATTCCGTTACAGTTGGGTAAGCAACGCTGATCTTTTTTTTTATATATTTTATTTCCGGATCAGCTAAATAGCTATACACAGAACTGTTATTCAATATCACTAATGACTATATTGACGTATAGAGGTTAGTTCCGTAGGAGTCCTCATTCGCTAAATTCTTCATCAGTTAGCAGATCTTGTGGCAGTTTACGTTTTAACCGTCTGTGGATATGTCTATTTCCTAGTTCAAAAGCAACCGCACCTGGACACTCATTTAATTTGTTGTTAAATGTTCTAACACATTTTTTAATGAATGTTTGTATGGTAGGAATTTGTAATTCCTTAGGTAACTGTTCATTACGGATAAACCATGGAGCGTTTGTAACGATACGAAGTATTTTGGTTTGGAAATCTTGCACTTTTTTTATTATTGTAGTAGATGCTGCTCCCCAAATGGTGCAAGCGTAGGTTAGCGTGGATCTAAGAATAGATTTATAGATAAGAAGACCACACTCGTACTTTAGCGGGGATTTTCGGTTGATAATAGGCTACAATTGGAAGAGTTTTGAGTGAGATTCATTTAGTTTTTTGTTAATGTGTAGGTTCCAGATTAATTTTTTGTCCAAGTAAACTCCTACAGGATTGGGCCTTATATAGAACATTGGGGTATTCCAGCTGCTATATTTTTTATCGTGGACATGGAATTATTAATCCTGACTTGGAATTTTCGTTCATCTAGAAAGGACTTCAATATTAGAAATAAATATGTTGGTAAATTTATGGTTAGTAACATGTGCTAGAATCCCAGAGTCCAGACAGTATGGAAAGCTTTGGCTATATCAATAAAAGCTATTAGAGTGTGTTGTTTGGCTTCCAAGCCTCTTTCGATGATTTCGGATATTCTAGTCAATTGGTGAGTGGTCGAATGTTTTGATCTAAATCCGAACTGAAATGCGGGGATGATGTTATTGTTGCTTAATTCGGTGTTTAATCTGGTTAATAGACACCTTTCTTACAGTTTAGAGAAAGTTGTTAGTAAACTTATCGGTCTGTAATTAGCTGGATCTTGTGTTTTTTTTCCTGGTTTGTTAAACATGATAATATGAGCGATTTTCCATGAGTCAGGGAAATAACCAATTCTAAGAAAACCGTTAAATATTGCTGTTAAATAAAAAATTGTTTTTTTCGGAAGTTTTTTGAGAATGATGTTTGTTATCCCGTCATGACCTGGTGACTTTTTGTTTGGTAGATTTTTAATATGGCTGACTATCTCAACGGGTGTAATTGGATCGATGTTCCCTAGGGGATTAAGCGAGTTTGTTATTATCTCTTCCTTAAATTGTTGTATTATATCTGCGTTGTCCTGATTCTCTGTTGTAGTGAACACTCCTTCGAGATAATTTGCGAAGACTTCACAATATTATTTGCTAGTTGAAGGACGGCTTCTACAGCTTCTACGCTTACTAGATTTTGGTTTGGTAAAGGACATATTCACAATTTGTTTTTGCTATAATTATCACTCCTCCTGAAGCTATAAGGGCTGTTCTGTCGTACCTAAAGGTTACATATCCTGGTATACTAAATTTTTCAGTTTGAATTAGGTGGGTTTCACTAATACATTCGATATCAATGTTGTTGTTCGCTAAGAAGCTGATTAGTTCTGAACGTTTTGATTTGAATCCGTCAGCATTCCAACTGGCGATTGTTAAGTTAAAATAATTTGGTTGTCTAAGGGCCATTATTGATTAGTGTTGGTAGGAACGTGATTAGAGCTGCTTTGATTTTATCCATGTATGGTGTTAGAAGTTCTAGAAGTGTTTTTAGTATTGAAGTTATGAGATCGGTTGGCTCTTGGCTCTGATTATTATGATTTGGCGAGGGGTTTGGATTAGCATATGACTTGGAGCGCGGGTAAGTTTTGGGGGTAGATGATTGGTTACTAGAATGTGGGAGAGGTGGGAAGGTTTCTAGGTTATAGGTAAAAGGATTATTGCGCCTTTAGTGGGTAGAATTATTTTTGTTAATTTTTTGAGAAATTGTTTGGAAATAAGGGCAGCCTTTGTAATTCGCTGGGTGCTCGCCGTCGCAATTTACACATTGGGGTTTTTGTTCACTGGTTTTTGTGCAGTCCTTATAGTGGTGATTGAGTTTGCATTTTACACACCTCGGAGTGAGTTTGCAATAATTTTTTGTGTGGCCGTAGAGGTGGCATCGCGAGCATTGTTGGATATCCGGTGATTTACGTCTAGGCTCCACACTAATGATACAATGGTTTATTTTATTCAGAGAAAATATTTTCTTGGCTTCGTCAGTTTTTGTTAAATCCACAGTGCAAACTGGCATCGGGTACCTTGATTTGTTATAGAGTCTGGATACTTTGATAATAGGGAGATTAAGGGTTACCAATTCGCTCTTTATTTCTTCTTCGGTTAATGATATGGGAACACCCCGTAATATTACTGAAAGGGGTTGAGATTCTGGATTTTTAAAAGTGTGGTACTTAATGTTGAGTGAGTCGTAGTATTTGGTTAATTTTCTGTAATCGTTTATATTGGTTAGATTTATACGTAGGTAATTACCTTTGTATGCTGTAGTGTATTCTTCTTTAACCTCTTGTTGGATGTCTTTGATTACTTGTTGGTAGTTTTTTGCTTCGTGCAGATAGATGGGTGGTATTTTGGGTTTAGGTGCAGCTGATTGTTGTTTAGTGATTAGTGATTAGTTTCCATTGTTTGTTCTTGTGATTGTACATTACTTCCTTGGGAGATAATATTTGATGCTATCGGTGGAATATAAAACCTGTTGCTTTTTAAGAGTTTGTTTGGTTCAAATAAATATCTGTTGTTTGGGTCGTGGATGTCCGTGGAAAGTTGGCTTGAGTCACGTTTGTTATTTGTTGTATTGGTATCCATAATTAACACTAATTAATACTGGTAATTAACCTGCTAGCCACTAGGGCCGCAGTAGGTTAAGTGGAAAAATACCAATAGTATTGTAATAACTTTAATAGTTGATACACTTAAATATTATTTGGGAAATGTTTAAATGCGGCGACCGCTGATACTGTTATCGCTCGAAAGTAACACATCTATTCGCATACGCATATCGGTCGCAACTAGCAACGCTGATCAAACTTGGACGGATTTTCAACAACAAATGCCATTTGAAAATCGAAGTTTTAAAAGTCAGAATCAAATTCAAACGCCAGAAACTTATTAATGTGTTGCTTACAAACACTACTAAAATTAACAAACGTCTTTTCAATTATTGCATTTGTTTTCAAGACTAAGTTGATCAAAGATGGGTTTCAGTTAAACAAGCCTCGTACTAATACAATTTAAATTAAAAATTTAATTTAATTAAAATTAGCAAAACTGTTTGCTACTAACGTAAGACATCCTCTTGACAAAAAGTAACATTAGATTCATTTATATACTATACAAAACTCAATAACCTCAGTTGCCGTAATACAAGTATGTCGAGTTGCGCCAATCAGTTTTAGGGGACGACAACTTAGCTGCCCCCCACGTATAATTTGGCAAGGTGCACCTGTGTGTATTGATTGAAACAATAACTGCTTGTCATCATGTTAAGAAATCCATATGATTTAAAATTCCCAATAAATTGAGGTTCTCGTGTCTGATCAAGTCTGTATATTCGCGCCACTTCCTAACCAGACCCCCATCATGGGAGTTCAACCTCCTCTCTGTCCATCTATCTGTCAATTTCTCTGTATAGGATTATCATGTCAGTGTTGAAAATTATGCGTCTTGTCTGTATAACCAGATTATGTATCGTTGTTAATCAACGTAATATTCTAAAAGCTCTGCGATGTTTTACTTCAAAAAAGTAAATGAATGAACACTATTGCACAAACCCACAGCGAGATACATATAAACACTTCGCCAAGAAAACAACTATATTTATACAAGTGGTCTATCTAAAACGAAAACCAGATACTTTTCTGCTAGAATTTCTCAAATGAAAAGTTAAGGAGGCAAGCTGTACCCGCGTCAGCAGTTTCATGACAAACCAACAACATGATTTATGAGAAAAAGGTCGTTCTATGTTAATGTGATTGCTTTTTCCGAATTTAAGAAGAGGAGGCAGGGATTTGATAGTCGAATTCCGTCAACTTGTTGATAGAGTCAAGAAAAGCATTCTTTAGACCCCATCAATCGGCCCAACTTCACAATGACGAGAACTGTTAATTATTTCAGCTAAACCAAAAACTATGAAAGCTAAGAACTACTTTCGGGGTTTCATTGCTCTACAAAGCTAAATCAATTGCAAATTCTTCATGTCCTCAGTTTCAAAGTGGAAATCTCGAAGGGCAGAATTTTGGTGATCCCTTATGGCCAGTCTGCTCCCAATTATAATTAGTTGTGCTCTTGGGAGTTTAAATGGACGAAAATCGATTTCCCCTGTAGTTGAGTACAAGCCAACGTACACAAACTTGCGCCGCAGAATTTTCATTTCAACTACAACGTAATCAAATTTCACAGAGAAAATGTTTCTTCAAAACAGAAACACCAAATTTGCAAGTTAAGAAGATGAAAAAGCTAATTTAAATATATTTGTTTCTACATTTACATTATTATTAAATTTTTCCAGAATTGATTACTATGCATACGAAACTTTATTCGCTGAACCGCATTAAAGCGAAATTATTATTTTCTCGTGCTAGACATTTAATAACGAATTTCATACAAGCTACAAGCATTGAAGTTATTAATAAGCGTTGAAAATATTACAAGTTAGGTAAATTAATGTTTAATGAAATTGCATGTTGGAAGGGTTTTTCCTCAGCTACTTCATTTTAGATCACTATAAAGCTGATATTCATATAAATTGTTTTCCTTAAATGCAAGAGTGGCTGTAGTGGTTGCTTATTATAAGGCGAGTTATGCGCTTCAAATAATACAAATGTATATTGTTAAATACTGCCACAAATCAATTAAAAATATTGTTCAGAAGGTAACAAAAAAGATCCCGGAAACTACAGTGGGATACCGTTGTTAGAATCTATACTAAAACTGTTTACAAGCATCATTAGAACTAAGCAAAATGAAATAATTCCGATTAGTGAAGAACAACAGGGCTTTCGATAGAATCGCTTAACCAAAGACGCATCTTCATCATGCGCCAAATAAGAGAAAAGGCGTTAGAATATAACAAACCAGCTTTTATAGCCTACATCGACTTGCCCAAAGCCTTCGATAGAGTCAGATTATCAGATATTGTAAATATTCTGAATGAAGAACAAGATAACACACATTATACATGAACTAAACACAGATAATACAACAAAAATAAGAGCAAACATTAAACAATGAACCTACGCAAGAGATACCACTAACAATGGGAGTGCGCCAATGGGATAGCCTAAGCCCTTTCCTATTCAATTTGATAATGGATAAAATAATTAAAGACGTCAAGAGAGTAACCAGGGGATACAGAATGGGTACCGCGGAAATTGAAATAATATGTTATGTCGACGATGCAGTGTTACTATCTGATAGTGAAAACAACCTTCAGCGTATATTACACATATTCCACCTAACAGCAGAAAAATAAAAGATGAAAAACAATGTAGAAAAAACGAAATGCATCACATTATCCAAACAACCGCTACGATACAAACTTACTGTCAACAATAAAAGCCTACCTATAGAACAAGTTATGCAATTTAACTACTTAGACATAGAATTCTCAAGTCATAGAGGCTCATACAAAGGGTGTTAATGAATTGCAGGAACAAACTTCTAGGGCTGAAAGTATACATGAAAACAAACATTTTTTGTTAATAAATGTATGGTCAAAAGTGTTTCCTTTCAGGGATAGAGCTTCTCAAAGATTCGTTAAGAAGCGCCTAAATGTAGGCAACTCGATTTACTACCTACTGTTTGTTTCCATGACGACCGAAATTAATACAGGATAAATAAAGCCCTCTTTCCCACTTTTCAAATTATCCTGTATTAAATTCGGTGTTTTATTGTGTTTATAATGTACATACGTGACTCTCAGCAAATTATTTGTAGGAACAGCGCTGATTTGATTGTAGTCGTTGTTAAACTTAAGTCACATCCAATAAAAGAAACTGTTTAAAATTGTGTGACAAAGTAAAAATCGTAGACAAGGTTGCACTAGGTGCGGCAGTAGCACAATTAGCAAATAAATATTAATTGTGTTATTAAACGTTTCTTTTAAAAATTTGCTGATTAATAAAATCACGCTCGATAATGTAAACATTTCGATAATGTGAACACACTCGGGTCTGAATTAGTTCACGTTATCGAGAGTTTGCTGTATATACAAATTAATTGTCTTATTGGTTAGAATTTTTTCTGAATTACCTAGTGAGACTAACTTAGTGCGAAATATTTGAAGGAAAAGTTTTTTTAATTGATTGAATATGTCGATGCGTTTAAAACTTTTCCAGCGACTTCCAATTTCAATATAACCTTATAGATTTTGAATTACACATATTTTTTCTTGGATTTCTAAGCGTGCATTTCTAAATAAACATGGTATGTCCCTTTATAGCCTTATGGTAGAAACCATCTAGCAACCTGCCTAGGAAAATATTTAAAATATGTACTAATTCCTAGTCAAGTTACTTATAATTTGCTATCAAAGGTAATTCCATAAAGATTTGGTGATCATAAAAGTCCGCAGGCGTAAAATCAGAATGATTAAAGTTGGTAATTACTGACATGAATTCAAAAAAAAAGCAAAGGGAATTAATGTTAGGCAGTGGTTTCTGTCTACTGTGAATATTAATGTAGTGTCAAAAAATAAATATTTGCAGAAGTATACATACGTAGCTTTGGTCGGCGCTATAACAGCCAGGAAACATTGTAAAGGTGTTTGAACTGGAGGCCGGGTAGGCAAGTGTTTCTTGGAATGTTAGGAAAAAACAAGGGGTGGCAGAGTGTTAAGTACGGTCACCAACGACAGTCTACAAGAGGCAGTGTTGCTGGTAGCTAAGCATAAACTTGCATATGTTTGACGTAATAACTAATTATTAGCGTTTGTGAACCTACTAACTGATTACAATGTGTTTTCCTATAAGCTGAGACAAGGTGAGAATTTAGTGTTACCATTTATGTGATTATATATAAAAATGGGCAATGCAATGACAATATCAGCTAATTTAAGCAGTGGCGTCGCTGGCGACGTTATGGTTTATATCCCGTAAATTGTCATAAGTGTTTACCCAAATGGTTACGTATTATCTACTTGGTATTAGATATCCTATTATTTTTGTTATAGAAGGTTGGTGTGTCTATGTAAGTTGTTGTTGGAAACAGTAGCGTAGTGAATATAAGTAGTTATATGAGTAAATAATGTGTGTGGCATGATTAATCATTATTTACCCAGTTAGTTGCAATCATTCGAGAGGTAGTCAGTCGGCACAGGTGGCATCGGCTGCGAGTAGGAGGGCGGTAAGTACAACTGCCCAACAGTTATTGACAGATCAGTAAGTCTGTGATTTCTTATCTATTGCATGTCACGTGCCTGTCGCAGCCAGTGAGTTCTGATCGCATCCGCTGTTTGTTTACCGAGGAACTCTATAAATGAAATTCAGAAGCGCTGCAACCGTATTTAAATTTAAAATGCAGTAGTTTTTATAGTCCCCTCTTAAGGTCCACCCTAACAGTAACTTCAAAAAGGAATGGTTTCAAACCCACATCCTTAAGAACGTTTTCTTAAAATGACCTTCCATGGTTTGTTCGTTTATATTTCTAAACATCCTGTAAATATTTTCCTAATTTCAATTGTATAAACTAAAACCAATTATATTAAATTATTAACGGATACACCGACCTAGTAGATTTTCCGGTTATAGTAACTAAATGTTAATCTACGGTTGCTAACTGTACGTTTTTCGTATAGCACGGAACTTAAATTTAGATTTATTGACTAACGATACACTTTATTGCATACCTATTGTGGAAATATAGACATCATAAGCGCCGCAATAAAAAAGGTAAATAAACGTTGTGTAAATAACACAATAACACCTTTATACTCCATAAACTATAATGTGTTACAAGGTTGCCGATGTTGATTCGTGATGAGTTTTTAAAAGCGTTTTAATATCACTCACGCTTGTTTGGAAAATTCGAGTGGGGGTTCGCGGAAAATAAGTAGGTTGTGTTCTGCTTTGTCGTTGTGGTAAAATGTTTCCTGTAAGTGATAGCATTTGAGTCTACTTGAAACTCTTTTATCATGATTTAAAGGAGATAGATAGGAAGCATAGGGACAACTACCCTAACGTTAAATGTTAGTATAAAGGTAAACAATAGCGGCAAACAATACGGTCAACAGTTTAAAAACGTTTAGTACGAATAATAATAGTGTTTACGTTATTATCTATAATCTAAGTAAACTATTCCGTTCTATAATGTTAATAACACGCTCGTTTAAAAAATCACGCATGTGGCACACTTTAACCCGCCTTGTACACGAGCCGCTACTGGTAGATGGAAAATTACAAATAAATTATTAAAGTACTCACCCTATAAATTCCTAGGAGCAGAACTATACTAAGAACAATCATGAAGAGTTGAGTGCCAATAATTGCCAGATAAGCAATTTGAACGCCTGAAAACAGAATTAAACGGTTACAAATTGTTCCCTAACGCAAATTTAAAAAGGTTTGTTTCTGACAGAAATTGTTACGAAAATTAAACAGTAGAAAGACAATTCATATTTAAGTCGTACGCTTGCGTTAAAACCCATAAATTATTACCTACTGAAAAAAGCTTTCCGTTGGCAGTTTCAAGCTCATAATTTTTAATTTTCAGTTATAAAGAAGACGTCGGCATCTCCGGAGAAAACTCCGAGGAAAGCACTAAAATATATAAAGCTCATTTTTCAAGTTCGTGCTTGTATCAAGGCGCAAGCTTTATAGAAACTATTTAAAAAGTTTGCTTTTGGTGAGCTCGAAGTGTTTATAAACATAAGTCCCGTTTGGGGAATGAAATGCTAATAACATCCGGCACCCGTGTTGGTTCAACTTTTCGACTTATTACTTCCTTCTAGTTTTGTAAGTTGCAATCAAGATTAATCATCTCTCTATAACTGAAGTTCTGATAATAAAGTCAGAAAATCAATTGAAAATTATCCCCAAGCGATTTTTATGTAACTTTTACAAAGAAATTGGTTGAAACCTTATATTCACCCGATTTTAATTAAAAAAGCTATTACAGTGAAGTTGGGTTTCATGTAAACAATCCCATGAAATACATAGGATCAAATAGAACCTTATACAGAGTTAATCAAATGTATGGAACCACCCATATATCTCGGTAAGCCTTTGTTAGATTTCTCTGAATTTTCGTACAGGGTGATCTCAAAATATGGCGGATTCGAAAATGTTATCGCCAATGTTGCCAAGTTTTCAGTTTTTCCAAAATTCCTGTCAACTTCATTATTTCAAATGAAACACCTTATATAATTGTTATAACATTCAATAGATAGTTTTTCAACGAGTTCATTGATATAGGTACCATGTGATATTTTTATTTTCAATAATAACAGAGATATCCCAAAACAAACGAACAAAGTGTTCCTGAATTATTAAAGCTGATTAGAACAAAAATGCTGATTAGAAATGTCAATATCTTAATTATTAGAATGTTTTGACGCATTGTCAATACTTTTCTTGACTCAATCAAATCTAAGTTATAATTTCCTTGGTCGTATTTTGAAACAATAAAACTTTTTCGATAATAATAAGTAGTATGTTACTTTCGGAAAGAGACCGTATTGAGATATTGATGATGATTGGTTTCGGAGATAGAAGAAGAAGTTTCAAATCTCTCCTATACGACTCACCCAGATCGAGACCCTGTATCACGTAGAACAGTATCAAAAAACGATTCGAGCATACTGGGAATGTGAAAAATATTCGGAAATCAGGACTTCCAAAAACAGCAACTACGCCTGAAAAAGTACTAAATGTTGTAGTTTCAGCCGTGGATCAACCACATACTTCTTCAGCTTAATTAGACTTAGATAATGGAGTACGTCAAATGTCGGTGGTAAGAATTTTGAAAAAGGGAACTTGAATCCATATAAAGTGAATTTGATCCACGAACTGATTGAGGGCGATTCTGACAGAAGAAATGCATTTTGTGAAATTTTAATGGAGAGAGGTAATAACTTCTTTAGTAATATCTTGTTCTCCGATGAAGCCACTTTTTGTGATACTGGACTTTCGAGAATCCTCATTGGGCCCAAGAAAGCCATACTCAATTCCCCAAGAAATTGAATATTTGGGCTGGTATCATTGACAGCAGAATTATTGGACCATTCTTTATTGAAGGAACATTGAATAGTGACAGATACCTTATGTTATTACAAAATGAAATTGTCCCTGCGCTGATAAATTTGTTAACCGACGGAAATGATGGAGTACGGCAAAATATTTGGTTTCAACAAGATGGGGCGCCACCGCATTTTGCACGTAATGTAAGACATATCTTGATGACATGTTCAGAAACCGATGCACAGGACGACGTGGGACCATCGAATGGCCAGCGCGTTCTCCGGATATTATACCATTAGATTTCTTTCTATGGGGACATGTTAAGAATAAATGACTAGCCTCTCCTTGTTTTAGCTAAATTTGATTATTCAAGAGCATCTGATGGTTTTTTTGGATATCTCTGTTATTATTGAAAATAAAAATATCAAGTGGTATATCAATCAATCAATCATCATCAATCTAAGCATGGTTACCGAGATATATGGATGGTTACATGCATTTGATTAAATCTGTATATTTGAATTAATTTACTAACGATAATGGTCGCAAAATTAATGAAAGTAATCTGCTGATTATTTAATATACAGCTTGGTGATAAAGTACCTCACAACATTCATAATTCTGTTAATTAATGATTTTTAGGAAAACCCTGAACACGTAAATTTTATTTTTTAATACACATCCTAAGCTAAATTTTTTATCTATGGACCTCTGACGCCATCATTAATATTTTTAAATGGCAACCTCATTTTCCCTTTGATTATGATAAACCTCTTCACCAATTAAATGATGATATCAGAAAATTAGTATCCCACCTAACAATTGCTTTTTGAGAAAAATGCACGTAATGTAGAAGGCATTCCGTGTTTATTTTTATTGAAAATAACAAGGAACATTCTGAATAAGGAAATGTTCAAATTATCTACCATTAACCGGTTGTCAGTAACCAGCATGTGTGAAAATAACTCACCACATCTGTTTCCTTAAAAACGTGAAGTTACTAACGTTGGCACATGTGAAAACAGTGGTAAATGTAAGTAAATCTAACTAGAAGAGGTACGTTTAACTGTACGGGAAAGAATAGAAATTTTAATGATGGTTAGATACGGCGATAGAGAAAGAACTCATGGGTGATTTAATCAACAACATCCCAATAGACCGATTGCAAAGTTTACAGTAAGCAAAATAGTTACAAGATTTGTAGAAAATGGGAGTGTAAATGATGTACTTCGAGAACATCGGCATCGGCCTCAAGTAAGTGAAGAAATTGAACGCGTTGCTTGAAGCTGAACAGTAGCCTCATAATTCTACAAGACAAACTAGTTTAAACACTATTACTAGCCATTCTTTTGTAGTAAAGTTATTTGAAAAAAACGATCTCCCTTATAAAGACGTTTGCTACATCAGTTAAATGAAGATGCGGCGGTGACAGACCACTTGCTCACCTGTTGTTTGCTCGCGGATTTCTTTGCTCGACAACTATTTGCTCGCCAAACCGACTGCTCGCCGGACAGATGCTCGACAAGTAGTGTATTCTTAAAATAGACGAAGGACAAATTTTGCTTGACATTTTAACGTAGTTGTGTACAAGTCTATTTATAGTGAAAGTTGTCAAATATACTTGAAGGTTTTTAAAATACGTAATTTTAAAGTAATCCTTTCCCCAAGAAACCATGGAATTGAGTAAAAAGCATTATCGAAATGTGCTTTCTTACAAGTCGTGTTCCTTAGTTACCGTAAAGCAGTGGTACAATGAATTTCAACATGGTCGACTTTCCTTAAATGACAACTTTCCAGCTTCTAAGCCAAAAACGGCAGTTGCCGGAAAGAATACTGGCCTTGTACGAAACATGATTGAAGAGAACCGGCATGTTACTGCCAGGAGTATTCAAATAACTTTGAGACTGGTGTGAAAGCAATTGACACCATTTTACACAAACATTTGATGTACGTAACGTAAGCTTTGTGCCCGTTGGATTCCCCACAATTTGACTCCAGTTCAAAAAGAAATCCGTGTGGCATGATGCAGATCTACAATGGATCTCTTTGACAATGGACCGTGGACTACAGTTTTGTGAAGAGTTAACACTGTGGGGATAATCCCAACTTTTTAAATACCATTATTCTTTCTGATGAGCTCACTTTTTGTGTGAATGATTCAGTAAATCCCACAAGTACAGATATGGGCCACAAGAAAATCCGCACTGGTAGCAAGAATCACACAACCAGTATTGAGAAAAAGTGAATGAATGAGTGGATATAATAATAGGTTGTCCCTAGTTTTTTGAAGAAATTTAAAATGTGTTTCGGTATTTAGCCTTTCTGCGTTTTATGCTACTACCAGCTCTAGCAATTCTTTTTTCAATCCAAACATGTTATTTCAATAAGATGGAGCCCCTAGTAGGCCAAACAATTTATACGAGTTAAAGCGTTAGATTCGCTTAGAAATGCAAAGCATCAGCCTGGAAGTTATTGAGCGGACGATATAAAGTACTAGCCTATGCCAAATGGATGATGGTGAAAAATTTGAACATTTCCGTTAGATAACATTTTCTTGTTATGCAATGGTTCTTACCTACTGTGAATATTACTTAAATGTACGCTCAACAAATAAATATTTACTAAAATATACGTAGCTCATAATAACACCCATAAGAATGCAAGGTTAAGGGAGGGAGATGAAGTTCACCTGACCGTGGAGGTGTTTCTTGGAATATTAAGAGTAAATAGGGACAGTGGGGTTTAAAATGCCGAGCAGGGCAGTCTACAAGAGGCAGTGTTGTTGATAGCTAGTTGTAAACTTGCATATCTTTGACGTAATAACTACTTAATAGCGTTTGCGAACCTACTAATTGAAGCGATTATCCTCTAAGCTGAGGCAAGGTGCGAATTGAGTGTTATCACGTATGTGTTTATATAAAAAGATGGACTGCAATGATAATATCAGCTAATAGAAGTAGTGGAGTCGCTGAGGAGGTTATGGTTTATATCCCATGAAATGTTAAATGTGTTTAGGCAAATGGTTACGTATTATCTACTTGATATTATATGCGATTTACAGTGCTGGGTCCTATTAGAGTTATTATACAAAATTGATGTGTCTATGTAAGTAGTTGTTAGAAACAGTAACGTAGTGAGTATAAGCAGGTATGTGAGTAGATAATGTATATGGCATGGTTAATCATTATTTACCTAGCAATCATTCGGGAGGTAGTCAGTTGGTACAGGTGGCATTGTCTACGTTGAGTTATTATTATTGTTATTATGAATGTAACATCAATGCCAGGATAGCATCGACTAAATTTTAGATGGAGGAATGGACACAGATTATACTCTCCCTTTTGCATGTGGGGCTGAGGAGGTGCCCTGCCCCACGACTCCTGTAATTAACAGATACTTGCTGGACGTAGTCCAATTGCTTAGATCCCTCTGGAGGATTGATGCACCAGAAGATATGCATACTTGTAGTAATTAATCTATGATTACAAGTGGATGCTGCAACAGCAGCTAGCTGACAGACAAACTTCCGTATCCTGTTCGAGTCCCAATCCTGAGACAGGGGGGCTGGAGGACCCCCGTGAGTATAACACCCCAATATTTACAGACAGATCGGTAAGTCTGTGTTTTATTATCTGTTGCACGTCACCTGCTTGTAGCCGCCAGTGAGTTCTGATCGCATCCTTTCTTTACCCAGGAAATTCAGAAGCGCTACAACGGTATTCAAATTTAAAATTTAGTAGGTTTTTATACGTCCCCCGTAAAGTTGACCCTAACATTCATAATCATCTTATTGCCATTAATAATAAATTATAAATTTTTAAACTTGTGTAGATTTTTCAAAAAATTGTAATGCGTGTTAATGTTTTTATATCCACATTTAACTGGTGATGAGGTCTGTCAAAATAAATGGGGAAACAGCCTTGCCATTTAAAAAACATAATAATAACGTCATAATGCAGAAGCAAAAGCTGATAGAAAAGCAAATTAAGTTACAAATGGTCTTTTTAAAAAATAGGATGTGTCGAGGTTTTCCCAATAAAACATATATAACAAAATAAAAAAAAATTTGTGCGAAAGTTTGTGATCACGCTGTATATTCAGTTAGTTACGAGAAAATACTTATCTTTAATTTAATTTTATTCAACTTATTTTTGACATTTCGGTTATACTTACCATAATATACGTCTTCTAAAGCTGCGTACTTCTTAATATTAACACTAATCCTCCAACTGTATAGCAGGATGACCAATATAGAGATGTTCTGAAAAATAAAACGTATTATAATTTCTAACACAAGTCAATATTTATTTTCTAATATATACACGCAGTCTGGGACAGTAAACATTTGATATATCGACATAGAAATAAAGTCCACAATATAAACTCGTATCACGAGGATATACGAACGCTTTTCTAGTTGCCTGAAATAATAGTAAGGTATAAACGAACCCAGAAAATTCCATTTGTCCCCAATCCCAGACCGACAAATGAAATTGCTGCCGCAAAAACATTTAATAAACGTTCTACGGGGAAAATGCAAGTGCCACCTCACAAAAGGGATGTAATTAGGGTAACATGGAAAGACAAGTAGTGGGACAAAATTATATTATAAGCGGAAATATCCCCACTAAACACCTTCATCGGCTTTCAGCGTCGCGCTGAAAATTAGGAAAACGAGCCACGGGTTTCCTTGACGTGAAGGAATTTTCATGAAACAAACTAAGCGAGGTAATTTAGAAATTTGACCCGCGTACCTCAGCGAACATGCGTTAAGAATACCAACTATATCTAAATAGAATCAGAGCAGAATGAGTGGCTGCTTGCTAGAACTACCGAGAGTTGAAATGCCTACAGTTTTATTCTAGTGTTATTATTTATTCAAAAAAGTTGCGTTGTTATAATAAAATCTGGCAGTTAATTGACAGTCCAAGTTTTGAGCGAAATCAAATTAAATTCTGTTACAAACGCGCCTTGTAATTAAAACAAAGTCTCTGCTAATAAGCAAATTTCTGAAAAGTTAGCGCTAACAAACAAATTTAATAAGAAATTGCAGCTCTGATGCTTCAGATGCAGTTAGTTCACACAGGAACTGAACTAAGGCGCAGTGCATTAAAGTATAAAGATTAAATTAGAGTTAACTATAAGTTGTAGTGAATGGAGAACGTAGAGTGTTTTTTTTTTCTGTCTACAGTTCGTCTTCGTTGGCACACAGCTTTCAGAGTTATGAAATGAAATTTAAATTAGTCAGAACTTAAAATGAAATTACATCTACTGTTTTCTACAAACTAAGCAGATTTTACTCATAAGAACTGATTTATAAAGTTGGATCTGTTGTTAAAAGAATTCAAATGCCACATATAGCAAAATAAATCATACAGAAAATACAGAAATCACTAATAAATTAGAATACAAAATATTAGGTTGATACATAAGTATAACATAAATTAATAAATTGATGACTGCCTTTTACATAAATTAATAAATAAAATATTATCTTGCATTGTTTATGACTGCCTCCCAACGTTCTAGCAGTTTTTTGATTCTACACCTGAGGCAATCTGGTGGTTTGGAGTTGAAGAATTCATCAAGCTAGCGCTCGAGAGCATCTTCGTTCTCATAAACGATAGCTCGGATATTGTTGGACAGAGAACGGAAAAGATGAAAATCTGTTGAAGCAAGATCTGGAGAATAGGGTGGATGTAAAAGAACCTCCCACCCGAGGTCTTGGATTACCGCTTTTGACATGTTAGCAGTATACGGACCAGCACAAATGCACATTTTCTTCCGTGAATGAGCAACAGCTTTTGCACTGGGAATTGATTTTCTTCCTCAGGGCTCAACCTATTCTTGGTGTTGACATAAAGGTACCATTTTTCATCATCAATAGCAATCTGAGATAAAGACGATGATGTTGTTTTAGATGACGAACAAGCAGAAAAGCACAACTAGTAGGTACATACTGATTTTTACTATTTTCGCTCAAAACGTACTGTATCCATCCACCCAGTTACTGAACTTTATCCATGGAATTCAAATGACTGCCCAACTCTCTAGTTGATTTACGTGGATCGTCGTGAACTAAATAGTCTAAACGGCCTCCATCAAAGTCAGACGGTCTTTCTGAATATGGAGAATCACTAATGTCAAATGACCCCATTTGGAACGAAAGAGACATTTTCTTGCAGTACTTATCCCGCTGGTGTTCTCCTCGTGAAGAGAAAACGTTTCTAGATGCCTCCGAAGTCTTTGCTATTTGTTTAAACTTCAACAAAAGAATATGTCAGAAACGTTCGCTTTTTTAGCTCGACACTTCCTTTCTTTACCCCATAAATAACATAAATTGTCTTAAAAATTGACAATCTCAAGACGTATTCACGAGCACAACACTATGGCATTACAGTAACACTGACTGCGATAATGACTACTCCCTAACATGTCTCTTACAGAGCACTGTTGCTGCGGAAAACAAAACTCTACGAACTTCTATATCCACCTAATACCTATAATATCGCAGGAAGAGATGCGATGGAAAAGTAACGAAAGTGTTACAGAACAGAAACAATGATTCAATAGAGAAACTTCATTATATTAAACAAAACATAGAATACTGAAACTGAGATGATCTCCAACGATTATTTTAACTAACTGGCGCAAATCGAAACTATAATGTAGACGGGCAAGACTAAATACCTCATAATATGAAGAAAAATCGTCAGATATAAACTTATAATCAACAGCAGGTCACTAGAATAAGTGCAGAATTGCAATTTCTTTAGTTTCTTGAGGGTGGGATGTATAAATTTTGGAAAATTTAGAGGTGAAACAATCAGTGAAATATATAAAATCAAAAATATAATCGTATGACTGACACAAAGAAGAAGAATTCGGAAAAATTATACCGAAAATGGATAACAACAAAGTAGGGAAACTATGTACGAACAAAATTGGATATCAGTATCACAATATTTACAATCAAACTAAATCTTAACAACTAACGGCACAGAAACCTAGGATAATAACCAACAGAAGAAGAAAGCAGTTTTAAGTTTGGAATTGTTAGAAAGTTTCACAATATAGCTCTTATATACAATTTATGTACTGCAATAGAAAAGGTGAAAATAAAAAGTATTCAATACTACCACACACTTCTGGTAAAATACTAAAATGCTTAAATATGACACAATAAACGTATCAAGGGATTATATTGCAATAATAGAAAATTAATAGCATTTACGACAAGTGTTATTCGATAGGCACTTTCAAGGGTAATATAATGGTAGGTAGGTAGGTAGCGACTTTATAAACCCATACAATACGGCGTTTCTCAAGCACATTTACCAACTAAATGCAGCCGATCTTTCGACACTCATGTACGACTACTGCCATTTCTATGTTCGCTGATGATATAGCACTACTGACCATTATATAAAAGCCTCTATGCTAGCCTCAAATCAACGTCAGAAGTCACTAGTTCGACTCCAAAACTTCAGTGAGAAAATTGAATATTAAGGACAACAAAACCAAAACGTAAATATTTGGCACCCTGTAGTATTAAATAACCAACAGATACCACAAAACGATCATTATCGTAGAGAAAGCACATAATTATTCGCTAAAGAAGAATAAACCCCTTAACTTACCTAATCTTAGGATAGGTTAAGCTATATTAGCTAACTATTATATTTTATTATATTATTCAACTATCTTAATGTGAATTGATTACTTCCGTTAATTTAAATATTTACATTTGTTTATTGCCCCTGGGCAGATTACTAGTATATAGTTTGACTGAATGAAACAAACAAATATTGCAGCAAACTATATATTAAATGAAAATCCAATCTAAAATGAAACTACACCATACCAAATTGAATCCGAACAAAAGAACTTCATGCTGCTTAAAGGATAGCATATGAACATACAGTAGATCCAATTGCAAAGTAAACATTTATAAACCTTTGAAATGAAAATGTCATCGATAACATTGTAACGAAGTTGGATCGCTTTAGTTCCCGAAAGAGGTGTCTGCAGCAGTGTTAGTGGAGTTCCAAATTGTTTTACTTCACACACTCATCATAGCGTTTGATCACACTCTGGAGGAACCGCTTAAAGAAAGGGTACCCGGTATAAATCCAGCATCCCAGAGCAAATTCATTAACTTGGAGTCCGAGACTTCAGTTAGGAAGTCAGGCCGAAACTCGAAAGACCAGTTCACCGAAGAAGGAAGCCAGTCAAAGTTGAACTGTCTTAGCCAGTGAGAATCTCCAACTGGTTGGAGAATTCAGTAAAATCAGCCTACTTGTGAGGTGTAACAATTATTCATTTTGTGGAATACTTCGCCGTTGGAGTTAACTTAATTAATATCAAGCAGGTTATGCCAGTTAGTATCAATTAGGTTAACATACCAGTCAAGTAAGAGATTGACAGTCCTATAATCCAGTCAGGCCAGGTTAATCGGACTTTCGATTTTCAGATTTTGTCCGTGGAGTTTCAAGACTAATTTGAAAATAGATGTTAGTCGGACAGGCCAGATTGCAGGGCAAGCAGGCTTTCCGGGTTCATTTGGACAGCAGCAAACCACTGATCACAGGTTTCCGTTCATTGAATTAACGAAGGCAAGGAAAATTTTAACAACATCACAGATGAATTAAACTAACCTGTACGCGTATCAGGTAGCAATTAAATGCTGTAACGGTGTGGAAACACTTAAAACGACTCCTAATTACTAGATGGCAACCGTTTTTATTTGTTTGTGAAAATACACAGTTTCCAGTCGCCGTGCGCCGCAGGCAGCCTACGGAGTCCGACATACCCGGGCCTATATTACAAGCGTGCTTTCAAGTATTTTGCATATCATATTACCTTGTCCGAATATTATTACTTTTATGAATGTCATCAAACGCAAATACACTTTAATTTTTTGCAACGATCAAATACTATAAAACCTATTGTAACTATTACAGTCTCATAGCATAGTTATTACGAGCCTTTTGAGCTACACCACCAGGCGTCCGAGGAAGGACCGTTACAACCTAGGACACTAGCAAAATTAACCTAAACGCAAAAATACCATAGATACTGATAATTCATTACTAGATTTCTAGTAAACGTTTGATTTCATTAATAGAAAAATATTTATATAACATAGCTTAAAAGATCTTGCTATCCTGCACAAATTAATTAATCTGGTTGAAATAACACGACTAGGCTTCGAAACGTAAGTGGAAAAACAAAATATTTCAAAATTTAGAATGCAGTGCAACAGGATGTCCTGCCCATGATAGGTTTAACCATTGCTGGTATTTATTATAAGGAATTGTAATTCAAAAGGCTATTAAAAATAAATCAACTACAACTAAGTGCACATGCTGTTGATATAAGCATAACTAATGGAAATGAAAACTACAGGAAATATTTATAAATTTGGAAAATGAATCAGCAACAGCAATCCTAAATAACATATTTTAACTTCAACAGTGACGAATAAACCATGCAAGTGTGATAAAATTGGAAGTGCAGTTTGATTCTGAAATATATAACATAGCATGACAGAATGAAAAAAAAAACAAGAGCAAAGAGGAAACTGAAGAGGAAATTGGAGAATCTTAAAAAAGCAAGCTTGTACATTCAGACCCTACGAGCAAATCTAATAACGAACAGAGGAAGAGTGTCAGGATTGCAACCACAAAAAAAACAGAGTGAACTGAAGACTCTTAATAGAAAGATATAGACAATTACTCTTGAATGGGGTAGAAACCATCGAGGGTTATAACACCAAAAGAGGAAGTTCAAGGATAATTACGGACAAAGCCATCTTAAAAAACAATCTTTGTTAAAGTGAACATCAGTCATTGTTTAGGAACACTGACGCGTGTTTTTACAACGATCTGTATGATGAAAAATATTTATGTAATACGAATTTGTGGAAACCCTTTGAAAGTTGACGCATAAATGATCACATTGTTAATGTAATTTTTATTTACTAATACCGGCGAAAACCTGTGCAGCCTTGTTGATACGCTGGTAAAGGAAACGACGTCATTCGAATACCTCTTGACAAGCAGTACCTGCACTCGGCGGTTGTTATTTTTGGTACCTATTTCATTTCTCAATTTGAATAGAAAAAAACAGTAACCAAAAATACCACTGGCAGAGGCTGAATTTTGTAGCACACACTTCAGAAGATATTCACAGTTTAACTAGAAAAATGTCTACTAATTGGATTCAATGACACCATTGCAGTTTTAGTAATTACTTAACTGTCTGTTTTGTATTTCAACAAACATTCAATTGAAATGTCGTGCTGGAAAGGCATTGCTACACCCGTGATACTATTTTAACCAAAACATTTCAAATTATTTCACTCCCCTACACCTCTCGTCAAGGGGTTTTCATTGAACTTTGGTTTGCTTTCAAGACAGCCTGCAGTTAACGTAAAATCCATACGGAACTGTTAGCTCACACCTATATATTTATTTTACAATAGTGTTTAATTAACATAGGCATTATATAAATAACAACGTGCTTGTGTACCAGATCGGTTTCATGACATACAGAAGATGCGCACTTTGCAACGATAAGATTAAGTATTGACTGCCCAAAAGTGCAAAACGATGACCAAAACTTGGAAAGCTCTGATTCTAGATATACTGAATTTTTAAACATTAATGCTACCAAAACTTATATTCTACTGTAGCTCAACAATAATATATAATTAGCATTCCCGAAAATTCAAATAGAAAAACCAACGGAAAATAACAAACAATTACAATACTAACGATGAAGAGGTGGTTGTTTTGTTAAATTTTAATATGAACACATTCATTACTACAATTACTTGAATTTGCTGAAATTACGCAAATATTTGTTTAGAAAACAAACTTACATTTGGAAGTACACAAATTCCGAAACCTTTATGGTTATGTTATACAATTTGCAGTTTATTTAAGTTAACGCTGCTGTCCCAAGTACAAGCCTGAACGAATATCAAAATTTACTAGGTGAAATTTATATCAAACAGCAGAAACGATACTTTAAATAATGTTTACAGGTAAACTAAAGTCATACATATTTTTACCAAAATCCGATTTCCGAAAAACGAACATAAAAGGGAAAATGATTATTTACTTACGGCAGTTAATACTCGGACATATGACACATAAAGAGGCAACAAAAAATTTACTGAGCTTTATGAAGTGTTCGTTCAGTGTAAACAGGAATAAAAGGATTATTATTCCGCTCCCTAGCAGCTATGAAGCAGGGCTTCAAATATATGGGAGGTTTAATCATTTTAGTAACACAAACCAACCCCAAAGGTAGCAGAGATAATATTAATGGAAGGCTTAACACTTAAGATCTAACACCAAATGCAGGTCCAAAATTAACAAGGATATACACAATGCGAACAGGAGCACAGAGAGTAGTTGAGAAACGGGGTATTTAATAACGAATCCCACTGCTCGGGGCAATGTACGTTTAAGTACACAATTTGTGACAGCAAAGAATTATCCTAAAATTAGCTTAATCGGGATTTAATTGAAAACAACTTTTTGGTAGGAAAAGTTTCAGTAAGAACTTTAAAAGTTTCCTTGTGTTCGTATTATTAACAAGACCATAATCCAGGATTTACATCTGGCAAATTTGGTTTCTCACTGCCTTTGTATCTCACTTTGTCATTTTACCACATATTTTTATTTATTTAGAAGTCAAATATTTATTCTTCTGCTAAATTTTAGCCCGAAATGAAAACTAACACTCTGAAATTTATATTTTACTTCTACACTAAATTTTTGTTGTCGTAATACATATTTTATTGCAATTGAAAGTACTTCTTCAGAGATTGTCATCTGAAAGTTTAATATGATTGCGAAGCAAACCAATATTATAGAGTGCCGTATATTACAAAATACACCAATATTTAATAAAATTAGGAATTTCAAATCTGCAGAATTAGTGTTAGTGCTACCTACACTTTCTCCAGCGACTCATATTGTAGTTACTTACTTAAGTAATATAATTTAAAGCCTTATTAAAAAAACTAATACTAACAAACAATCTACTTATAACTCGACTTAAAGCACCAGCCCCATTCAGGTAAATTTACATATAGCAGAAAGGCTGAGGTTACCTAGGCGTTGTGAGTCAAGCAAGCAGCTTCAATTCTCTGTTTTACATTTTTTACTTAAAATTTTCCTGTTTAGTTCAACTATTATTATTTACTTAAAACCTAGCAAATTGTGTATCAAAATTAGCTTCCTTAATTGCTTGCATGAGTAATAAGTTTCTTTTCAGAGGTTAGATGAGAACATTGGCTTATTGTCTGCCTTAATGACATAATTTTCAAACTTAAGAAGTAACCAGCGCAAAGTATATTAGTTGTTGATGAGCTGCTATGCAAAAGAGATATTTATTTATACTTTATTTTAAACTGTGGACGCTGTGGACTGATAGCGAACATTTATCTGAAGATAATGTATTGAAGTGACACAAGTTTCCTGTGAAAGTAAAATCACCCTAAAAAGACGAAGTGAATGTGAAAACAATGTTATAGCAAAGAAATGTGTGCATTTATAAACGCATGCAATACAAATTGTATTCAATGTTTGTAGTAACATCCGTGAAAATGAAAGCGAAACAGGAGCTTCTAAAAAGAAGTGTTTTTAACGGCTGTGCCGTATAATACTGTAAGAGAAATTGTTAATAAAGGAACGCAAGAGCGAAAGATACCAAGTGATGCTGGAATACCAAGAATGGTAGATCAAGATTATGAAGCTTTAATTCGGCGAAAAATATATCAAATGTATCGACAGAACTGCTTGCCTAAAGTAAACTTGTTAAGTCAGATATTGAAAAGATTATACTGTACTAAAGTGTTGCGAAAGTACATTACTAAGAATTATTAAAAGTATGGGATTTAGAATTATAAACAAGCGTCAAGTTATTATGGAATCAAGGAAATTACAAGCATGGCACCGCGAGTATTTGCAAAACATCAAACCATATCTCCAAGAAAATAGAAGTATATTATACTTGGACGAAACCTGGTATAGCTCCCATGATATTGTAGAGAAAAGTTGGACGAATAATTTCAGTCAGAGTAAAATAGATACGCCAGTTGCAAGAGGAAGAAGAATCATTATCCTACATGCTGGGTCTGAACGCGGATGGGTTGAAGATGGTTAATTATATCAGCGAAAAACGTAAAGGATTGTAGTTTAGACTACCACGAAGATATAGCTGCACAACTTTTTGAATCTTAGTTTGAGGATCATTTATTGATAAAATTGCCCAGTAGTTCCGTTATGAAAATCGATAAGGCCACTTATCTCTAGGCTATTAAAAAAAGTGCCTAATACTAGCAACAAGAAAGAGGAAATGCAAAATTTTTATACGAAAATGACATAATTTTGGAAACGTATAAAAAAAAGATGATTTGTTAAAAGTATTGAAAACAAGAACATTTCCCAGACAATATTATGTAGATGAGCTGGCAAGCAATTGTGGACACGCCGTATTGCGTTTGCCACCAAACTATTGCGTGCGTAAACTGATCGAGCTGATATGGGGGCAGTTTAAAAGGAATATTCGAAGACGGAACCAATTGCCAAGTGTAGACGGTGAGGTATTAAAAACTATAAATCTAGAAGTAAAATAAAATATCCCCAGAACATTAGAAAAATTCAGTGCAACGTATAAATGAAATAGAAAACTCTTACATAAACGTGGGCACATTTCATAAGCAATTCGTTATTAAATTAGATGGAGATGACAGCAATGATAGTGACAGTGACACCGACATCTTAGTTTTTGAAGTTCCTGTGTTGCTAGGAAATAAAATAAATTATGAATTATGATTGGTGCATGTTTCTGCAATATCTCTAGACTTATTACAAATGAAGGTATCAAACTGTATGTTACTGAACTTGCAAAAGAGTTCTATCCATGTATCAGAAAATATACAGGGTATTCTATATAAAATAAAAAAGTTGATATTATTTTCGGCTAAACCGGAAGTCCTTTTAAATTGCCGATACTTTAATTACATCCACCGTATATCGGCGCCTTCGCGCAGAAAATTTTGTTAAAATCGCGATTGCCGTAGTAGAGATACTAGCAATGTTCTATAGTTTTGCCCAACCCTGATATACACTTGTAAACTATTGTATTGGTGACAAAAAAATCATGCTCTGCTGAATTACCGAATATTATAAGAACTGTAATTCTGGCTTTCAAAACATCAAACATTACAAAACCTAATACACTGTAAGTTGTTTTTAACTTATACTAATGAATTCAACTGTAAATTTAATATTCTAATGGACATACTAACATACTAAAAATATTAAAACAGTTTGAACTCCGTAGTCTTAAGAATTACATGACAATTACTGCAAGAATTGCAAGTATGATGTATTTATACTGATAAATCCACTTATAAACGAATATTACTAATTACTAATATTAAAAATACTGTACGTACTAAGAAAAATCAGGAATTTGAAATCTGAAGAATTACATCGGCAACCCATTACAGAGCTAATAAAAATATTGTAAATTTATACTAATGGATCGCGGTAGATATACCAAAATTAAGTTCCTGATACCAAGAAAACTTAAATTTTATTCAAAGCACCAAGAACAACCCCTTCTACTATTGCTGCCTTAGTGGCTCACGTCACATCTGCTAAAGTAAGTGCAACCTTATGCTAATATCCTGTATACCAGCGGTTCTCAAAGTGGGCCGTATGGCTCCCCAGCGGGGCCGGAGCCGGACATTCGGGCGCAGCCGTTAGGGCGCGGCCGTTTGGGCGCCGCCGTTAGAGCGCGTGGACATTAGGGCGCGGACCATTAGGGTAAAACTACACGGACGGATTTCTCGCTGCGTGTTTCACGCTGCGAGTCCCACGCCCAAGCGTAATGCATAGTTTTAAATGTACTGAACTACACGGGCGTTAAAAACGCGGCGTTTTGTGAGCGTGGACGGAATCAACGCTGCATGCGACGCTAAATACGTCGGGCGGAGATAACGTCAAGAGTGCAGCATATTATTTTGCCTAGAAGTAAACTACACGACCGGCGTATTCAACGCTAATTACAGTCTCAGTCGAAATTATCAATTCATCGGTGGATCTGCGATCTGCAATTACTAGTGAAAGATGTTCGATACGGAGAGATTCATAAGTGAAGTAGAGAAACACCCTGCTCTTTATAATGTCAAATTAAAAGAATACAGCAACAGAGACATATAAAAAAATTATGGGACGAGGTTGCTGTAATAATGTATGAAAACTGGGATTCCTTCCCTGTGGATCAAAAAAATAAACTGCGTTGCTTGCTGCATTGCTCTTCAGAAAGAAGAAAAAGAAGGTGATAAAACGGGCAACAAGTCGTTTCTTATGTCTTTACTGCCTTTGCTGAACAAACTACCAGAAGATACAATCATGGAGACAAGACTGCGCATTATGCAAGTAGTTCAACAGTCTATATCACAAAATCGCCGCCAGTTTTTTGCACATCCCAGTACTTCTTCATCTCCCATTTCACAGCCACCTACTCCAATTATATACGAACCACCAACATCTCCATCGACACAGTTTCACACATTTACTCAAACTTCTCAAAACAGTGAATATTCAGTATATGATTTATATGATCAGTAAAATGTTACATTTTAGTTGTTTTTGTAGTTTTTAAATATAAAATAAAGGAATTATACCTACCTGAGTGTTATTACCAAGGCACGGATTTCATACAAATGCATATCCTATACTAATAATATGTGCTAAGTGAGCTTTTGTATTTACGCGTATCTAATAAACCAGACTTAAATGGAATCAAATTTTTTTTGCATATTTTGCATATATTAGGCGTTTCGTGCATAAATTTCTTTCAAGAGCATATTAAAGCATATTTCTGTATACATTTGGTTAGGGATAAATGCAGCTACACAGTTTCATTAAAATACGAAAAAAGTAGAAAAATGAGCGAGTGTCTAAATTTCGGAGAAACTATAATTCTCTGGTAAATGTCTATTTTTGTTGGGAATTTCTAAAATGAGGTATTTACCTACAAATATTTATGTACTTTTAAAAACTGTCCATTTTTCAGGCGTCTAATTCCAGCTTAAAATGTATCTCTTTATCTGGAACAGCTGTGATAGGCATACAGAACTTTCACTTTCCAAGAGGTGACTAAAACTCACTGATACCGTGGGATGTTCATGTTTTTGACCGCTGTTATAGTTAGTTTTTGTTTTACTTTCGAGTTGAAATGTTAAACGGAAGGTGCCCTTGTCTGTTGCTTATTTTTAATTACGTGCGTTGTACGGTGTTGACGTTTTCAGTGTTCTCAGTTTTTGAATTGTCTATTACATCAGTTGATGTAGAAAGAAGCTTCTCGACATACAAAATCTTATTAGATGACAAAAGACAATCATTTCTAGTAACTAATTTAGAAAAACATCTAGTTGTTAATTGCTACACTAATGTAAGGAATAATAAAGATATTTGAAAGAACTAGTTCGCTTAACACTGTTGTATGAAAATAGGTAGTTAAGATTTATTTTATTATTTTTCTCTAAAATTACCATTCGTTCTATAAAGATATAAGTAGTTTAGTGTTAATTATGTTTCCTTTTGCTATTTGTATTTAATAATGTGTTAACAATTAAAATAAATAAATTTGTTTTATCCAAAAATTTTTGTTTTAAATATGTACATAAAATAATTTAGGTCAATAATTTGCATATTTTAAAGCATATTTCATGAAAACCACTGCATATTTGGCATGTAATTTGAACATATATATGCGCATATTTTAACACTTTTTGGTGCATACAAGTCCGTGCCTTGGTTATTACTAATCTTTCAACTGGTTGAATAGGTTGTATCATTTTGTGTGTTTCTTTCTTAATCTGTCACTCATCAAAACTATTCACAGACATTCGATAATAACAGAAGAACTTTTCAGGGTATTGTCTATGTTCATTAAATTTTAAATGAAATTGTCCTGTAGATAGTCTGCTCCGAAGAATGGGATGTATCCACCAACGACGATTTCCGTTTCGTTTGTTTCTTGACCGTAAATACACACTCATTGCAGCAATACAACCTACTTGTACAACATCCATTATGCCACTGACTGTATTAATGACGAATCAACGCTCTCGTGTAGTCGCAGCGATAAATCCGTCCGTGTAGTTTTACCCTTAGGGCGCGGACCGTTCGGGCGCGTGGACATTAGGGCGCAGACCGTTAGGGCGCGGACCGATAAGGCGCGGGACACTAGGGCGCGACAACTGTGTTAAATTTGTCAGACTAAAAGTTAGTCATTAGGGCTTGTAAGGAGTGACGAAAAATTTCTCACGGTGCCCTTGGATTTTTTTGAATATACAACTAAACATACATCATCCAGTATCTTCAAAAGTGTATGATGTTACAAAATTCAAATAGAAGGATTAGTAAAATCATCCAAAAGAACCGACCTTCCTTTTCTTTCCTTCTTGTTTTTAAAATAATTTTGTTGGTAGGTATCATTTGGGTTTCGGGTGGTTTTAAAAATGAAATATTTGCGTACAGATTTGGTATGCAATGCAGAAAATTATGTTTGATTTTCTAAACCTTTCCAGGTTATCTTAATGGTTAATACGTTATTCAACATTATATTGTAGATTTATTAAAATTTTCTTCCCCCGCAGTGCTATCCGATCTGAAAACAGTTTTAATAAATGTAATGGTCAGGATCACCAACTCCCTAATTATAATTATTAAACAGCTACATACGTATTAGCGTAGACTAATTATTAGTCTATGGTAGTAGTCAATCTTCAAAACTGTATAACTAAAATAATGCGAATAGAAGCATTAGTAAAATCATAAGAAAAGGGCAACCCTTCTTTTCTGCATTTCTTGTTTTTAAAATTATTTTATTATTAGGTTATTACTTGCTTTGCCTATTATTTACAGATTTTATGTAATAAGTAAAAATCATATGTACTATCTTTGATGAGTTCTTAATAACTGTTAATAATTACGTATTTCAAGTTACATATAATCAAAATTTTCCTCTCCTGTAGAGTTGTTCAGTCTGAAAACAATTTTAGCATATGTAAACAATATTGTAGTTTTTATATTGAACACCGAGATTCTATTAGAAGGAAAACTAATTGATGATAAAAACAATCACCCAACGGCATATCCACTATTGGTGCAGCATTATTTAACAGACTTCCTCGGATCTTAAAAACTAGATCCCTATCAGAAAATTTGTTTGGTAAAAAGAGAAAAATTTGGATTTTTGATACGACATGGTAATTTGTTTTAAATATATTTTATAAATGTAAATAAAAATATTATAACTTTATCAGGTATTGTCCTGTATGGTTGTAAATTGTATAATTAGTCCAATTAAAAGAATTTATTGACACGTAAATGGTTATGTATCAAATGGTTATGGTTATTATAAATATTATAAATACAGGTGAGTAACAAAGTTATAACACCGAGTCTCCCGCCTTAGTGTCCCGCGCCCTAATGGCTCGCGCCTTAATGTCCTCGCGCCCTAACGGCCCGCGCCCTAGGGTCTTCGCGCCCTTGTGTCTAGCAAACCTGTGTCATTATCAAACTCGTTATTTTTACTCACAATTCGCTAAAAAAAGAGAGTAACGACACCCAATGTATTTTACAACGAGTATAATATAATACTGAAATATCAGAATACTGTTCAATATACAGTGTGATTGTAAATGATTAAGGACAGTTTGAATTTACCGCCACAAATTTTAATGTATTTCACATGTTGGTTGTGGCTATATCAATATAGGGGCGGGCCTTTTTATAAATACATATTTCATGGTCGCCGTATTTATGATTTCTGCTGTTCTTCGTCGTTTTAATTTTTGTTATTTGCTTTACCTTTATATCAAAAACAGTTCTTTTCAGAACAAAAAGAAGCCATTGCGCAAGAAATATACAAAATAGATCATCATAAATGGCAAAAAATATTTTTTCATGTAAAAAAGAGTTGATTTGTGTTTGAATGCCAACGGTGGGCATTTTGAAGAATTGTTGTAAAATATTGTTAAATTAAATTTGAATATTTTCATTTATTGTTAAGACGAAATTCTAAGTTCATTGTGTATTAATTGTTTTTACTAAAAAGATAAAACTATTGATTAAAATCATTATTAACAATTAACATATATCTCAGTTATCCCCATTTGAGACGCCACTGATGAGAAATAAACAGCTGACAGGTTTGATTGATTGATTGATTTGAAAGAGCGAGATCGAGGACAGGTTTTCCAAGCATCTCTAAGCACTGCAGCCATCATTGGCTTATTGTACACCCTAACTAAGAATTTTGCCTATCTGAGGTAATTCCAACTCCAGTAGTGATTTTTAACGTGTCACACATCGTAGTGGCACAGGACCTACGGCTTTACTTCTTATCCGACAGAAGGCGCATTTTCAGATTTTTCGGCGCTAGAAAAATCTCGCCGACCTTGACCGGGTTCGATCTCGCGTCCCTCGGATCTAAAGGCAAATGCGCTAACCACTAGACCACCGAGGCCGGCGCTGACAGGTTTACTGTATTTGCTACCAACATGACAATAATTTCTTATGGCGGTATATTCAAACTAGCCTCAATCATTTACAATCACACTACTGCCGGACCCGCTTTCCGGGTGGCCGTAGAAAGTACTAATTGTTTCTTCCGAATTACCAGTTAGCAAAAACGAAGAAAATAATTAAAGCCTGCCCTGCTACAGCCCATGACAGTATGAGGCCTGTAAGCTGCGGAAGCAGCAAGACGCACCATTGGATTACTTTAAACAATTACGTGTTAATTTCGAGTCAAGAACAACAATAAAACAAATGTTTGACGAAAGATCAACCAAACTAGGCAAAAATATACTTGCATCATATGCAAAAACTGATAAGCCTCATAATGTTGATGAATCACTAATTTGGCCTGCAATTTCTATTGTAATTTCATTAGTTATGTGTCCACATGAAATTACAATATAATTGCAAATAATTCCTTTGAGTAACTCGTCAGTATCAAGAAGCATTGATGAAATGGCAGATGATGTGCAAAAACAAATACATGATACCCTAGTTGTTGTAGTAAATGCTGTCAGCTTCATAAAATCAAACGCACTTGACGATCGCCAGTTTCGACAATTTTTCGAGGAAAATGTGGAAGATTGAAGCGGTTACTAATGAATACATAGATTAGATGGTTATTAAAAGGAAATTGCCTTCGCCGTTTCGTTATACTTTAGGACAGTGTTCTATCATTGTTAGGTGATAAACCGCTTTGAGAAGAGATCATTGCTGCTAAATGTCATATATTTTATCTATCAGACATATTTAAAAAGTTGAATTTGCTGAACAAAGAGCTACAAGCAAAAAACAGCAATCTTATGTCTTGCAAAAAGCCATTACTGCTTTTCTTGGGAAACTCAAGCTATTTTGGCGTAATATCGACCGACGTATTCTAATACAGTTTCCATCATTGATCATTATTAACTTAGAACTGCAAAACGACGATCTTTTTATGTATGTAGAACATTAAAAACAATTGTATACAACGATCTGCTAGAAATGATTATACCAAACTGGGTGGTAGATCCATATGGAGTGGATGCCCCTGCAGTTGATATCACATTACATTAATCTCTCATTGAGCTGCAGAGCGATATAACAGCTCAGGCTAAATACAAATCCAACAATCAGAATTTATGGATGTGCAGTGAAATTGCTAATAAGTTTCCACCGCTTTTGCTAAAAGGCGAAATTGTTTTTTATGGCATTTCCTACTTCGTGTCTAGTGAAATCTGGTTTTAGTCGAGTTCTTCATTTGTTATAAAAAGGTCATTAGAATTTTGATATTGTAAACAGAGCTGATCTTCGATTATCACTAACAACACTCCAACCAGATATTCAAAAACTTGCGCGTATACATCAGGCACACGAATCTCACTAAATAAAATTAGCTTCATGTTACACTTATATTTATAATATTTATATCTAATTATTATTAATATTGTCGGATAACTAACAAACTAATTACATATGCAGAAAATAATGTTTTTTAAAAATTGTACTAATTATTTGAGGTTTTACTTTCACAACCAAAGAAACCCAGGCAATGGATTTCGATCAGCTAAACATCATACTTCTAGCTTGAAATCAGGCGGTATCTACAACATCCCCTGCTCCTATGGCACAAACTATATTGGGCAAACTGAGCGTTCCACCGAGTTGAGCCTCCGAGTGCATATAGGATTGGCAAGGCAAGGGGCAATGGATGTAAATACTTCTTTTTTTGTGGGGCACGCGTAAAAAAAGGTTGAGAAACACTGATGTACAAACAACAATTTTTAACAAATGTGATGCTACTTTATACTAACTAACTAATTTATAAGTTTAACACACCAAGGGAAAATAAACACCAATACCAGTAAGTTGTAGAAATTGAAAATATCAAATTATAACAAGGAACTTCAAAATTACAATTTATACAATTACTTCTCTGATCATTCAAGCAGTAATTGACTTGATATAACTTCAAACTAAGGAATCCATCTATTAACCCCAACGAAGAATTAGAAGTATTTTATATTAAACATACAACAATTTTTTTTTAATTCCAAACGAATTATAGCTTTTACTACAGTTAGCTTGGGGCGTTTCCTATAAGTAATACACTGTATGTAACATTACACTAACGAACCCGCCTCTAAAGGCAATAATAAGGTGATAAATGAAAATTGACACCAATAAGCTTCTCAATCAATACTCCGATCACCTTAGTTTGAAAAATTCAAGATACCTAGAAATAACAACCAAATAAATGTAAAATACATTGACCGATTTTTCACCAACTGAACTTCGACACCGGACAAATGCAAGAGGTATTATCATTTATCGTGCTTAAATCGATAAAGGACAATTCGAGGGATCAAACCGCGCATTCAATTTCTAACCGTTTCAGCAACTACAAACTAAACCAATCTCGAGGGAGCTGACTAAATATTCATGCAAGGATTAGCCTTTCAAGAACTTACAGAAATGCAAGCTAGCAATTAAACGAGATAAAATTCACCAAAGATGGGGTTCTGTTTAATGCAGAGGTTCAAATATTTTTCAGAGGAAGTTAGAAACATATTGCTATACTTTTGAAAAATGATATTGATGCTGATGATTTGTTACCAGAAAAGAGGAAATATTTCCAGGCTGCCCCCTTAACTAAAATTGTTAAATCGATTTTTGTGGCTACTTGTATTAATATTATGTACACAGGGTGGCCCACCGTGTGTTTTGTGTCAGTAAATATTAATTCTTCGAAAAACATCCGAACACTTCAAATTGATTTGCCAAGGGGACATGTAATGCGACTGTAATCAGTTCACCTATATTCACTTCCAAAATTGACGTGATTTTCACCCTAAAAATTTTAAATGGAAAGAGGTGCAAAAAGACATACCATTCGACAGCTTGATGAATTTACTCTACAGTAGGGTTTTATTTTTGGATTTCCAGCAGAACCAACGAGACTATCACCAAAAATGTCAACCCGAACGTTTAATTTTTCGGAGTGTTGAGTATGTGTTTCGTGAAGTATCTTCGGATTACAATATGACCAATAGCGGCAAAAAGTGAATTCGTGGGAAAAACAGACGTTCCACAACTAGATAATACTGAAACTTTGAACTTTATTTCCGCTGGAACTAATGTCCGGAGTCCAAAAATGAAAACCCTACTGTAAAGCAAATTCGTCGAATTTTCAAATGGTGTCTCTCTATACTCCTTTGCCATTTAAAATTTTTAAGGTGACAGTCACCCCAATTTTGGGGTTGCTAATACGTGAATGGAAATAGCCGTATTAATATCCCGCTGGCAAATTAACTTGACGTGTTTGGGCGTTTTTCGAAGAAGTGAGGTTTAGTGTCACAAAACACATCTATCGATATCGGTGGGCCACCGTGTATATATTTTTAACTCATAAGGTTTGAAGAATGAAAGGCTGTTTTTGCACAGAGGGCACGCAATAAATTTCTGACACTGAAGGGCATTGCAACAAAGGAAATTAAAGAAAGACTACCAAATGTATATGGTACAAAGGTAATCACTTTCTTCTTCTTCTTCAAGTACCGTCTTCATTCCGAAGGTTAGCAATCATCAAGGCAACCTTAGTTTTTGAAGCCGCCGATCTAAACAGTTGATAATTGGAGCAGCTATACCAGTCTCTAAGATTTTTCAGCGACGAATGTCGCCTTCTTCCTATACTCCTTTTTCCCCTAATCTTTCCCTCTATAATAAGCCGAAGCAAGTGATACTTCTGTCTTCTCACAATGTGACCCAGGTATTGAATCTTTCTCTTTTTAATAGTTAATAAAATCTGCTTTTCTTTTTTCATACGTGCTAAGACTGCGATGTTTGTAACTCTTTCTACCCATGGTATTCTTAAGATTCGACGGACATCCACAACTCGAAAGCCTCGATCTTCTTAATATCTACCTTCTTCATTGTTCATGTCTCCGCTCCATAAGTATCGACAGTAACATCTCATGAGGCGAATATCCAAGTCTAGATGTAACATTCATGCAACATGCTCCCTAAACTTAACTAAGCGAAATGCGGTCGCCCCAGTCGGGATTCGATACCTCGACCGATCGGACCAAATTTCGCGTGACCTCGAGTGGCAGTGCGTACCCGCACCACTCCACCGAGGTCCCTAAGGTCTAGACTTAAGTCTCGTCCATATATCACTGTTTTCATGATTGTACTTCTTGCCTTTTCTATCCTTATTCTTATTTCGACAGAGCTATCGTTATTCTCATTTACGCATGTTCCCAGGTAATTATATTTATTTACTGTTTCCACTATCTGATCATGTATATATAAGTTTCTGATGTTTTGTGTTGATTTTGTTATTAATATGAACTTTGTTTTATTCATATTTAGTGATACTCCATATTCTTCGCTTATTTCTACTATTTTGTTTAGTAACCTTTGTAAGTCTTCAAAAGTTTCCCCCAGGAGAACCATGTCATCGGCATATCTTAGGTTATTCACTGGTATGCCATTTGTTTTGATACCAATATTAATATTCTGCTCTTCTAGTGTTTCTAATGCTTTGCTGATTATGTCTTCTGAGTAAATATTAAATAAGGTCGGCGATAGGACACATCCTTGTCTAACACCTCTTTCAATCTTAATTTCATTAGATATATCTTGGTCTATTCGTATATTGGCTTTCTGATTATAGTATAATCTTGATATTATTCTTATATCTCTGTGATCCAAATTTTTTCTTTTAATAGCTTTATCAAATGGCCATGTCTGACTTTATCAAATGATTTATTGTAGTCTATAAAGCAAATGTAAACTTCTTGGTTTATATCCAGGCATTTTTGTGATATTACATTGAATGCAAAGACTGCTTCCCTAGTGCCTAAAGCATTCCTGAATCAGAATTGATTTTCACTTATATCCTGTTCCAGTTTATTATGTATTCTTCGATGGTTGATTTTTAAAAAGATTTTCACTGTATGGCTCATCAAATTTATTGTAAGGTAGTCAGCGCAATTTCTGGCATTTGTTTTCTTAGGAAATGTCACAAAAGTTGATAGCAGCCATTCGTCAGGTACTTTTCCGCTCGAATATATTTCATTGTATAAGTCTACTAATATACGTATCTGATCTTCTTCTATAAGTTTGAGAGCTTTAGCAGGTAATTCATCTGATCCAACTGCTTTCCATTTTTCATTGTTCTTATAAGACTTCTTCTTTCGTTATATTTGGTGCTTCATCTTCTTGCGTGTTCTCAATGTTGTTGTTTTCTTTTCTTTCATCTTTAAAAAGTTCTCTCACATATTCTTCCCATATCTTTAATTTTGCCTCTATTTCTATTATTAATTTACCGCTTTCGTCTATTAGAATATTTTGCTGTCTGCATTTTTGTGTAGCTGTAATTTCTTTGATCTTCTTGTGGATGTTATAATGGTCATTTTTTGCCCGTAATTCTTCAATTTCTTCACAGTTTCCTTTAAAAAATTCTCCCTTCGCCACTTTAACTTTGGTTCTTATTTCTCTTTGTATTTCTTCGTATTTCTTTGTATTTATCATTCTTACTTTTATAGCTTCTTCTTCTATCCATTAGTTGAAGGATTTCGTCTGTCGTCCATTGTTGTTTTCGTCTGGTTTCTCCTTTTGTAATCTCCTACGCACAGGCAAATTACAAGCAGCAGAAAATGAAAGTCTATGAAAGATCCACCGAAATTAATCAGATCACCAGAAGTTACCCTAGATTAAAACATCACCAGTGAAAATGGCTATTGGTAGTCGCCGAAACAGCTATTTTTTCTAGTACGGATCCTTCACGATTATCTTTATATGTCAAAAGTGCCTTCAGGGAAATGCGGTAAAACGTTTCTGTTGTAGATAAAGTAACTCGAGTGGAATCTTCAAGGGAAAATAATTGTGAACGGAACTGCATTAAGTACATTCTCCTAAACCTAATAGGATCCAAAACCAAACAAGTACCCAAACCATGGAAACATGAACAACCTTCATCGCCGAAGAAATTTCTTTCTGCAGACAAAATACTTTTATTGCGATGCCGAGGGAATTATTTTAATTGATGATTTGCAGCCAATAGCCACAAGCACTAGTTACCCCAACTTGATATCGGAACTGCATCAAAAAATGTAGAACAGTAACTTCACTGCCCGAATCTAACTTATTCAGGACAACACCACCTCGCATAATATCAAACATTTCCAGCTGCCGCTATTCATGAATGTAAATTTACCCGGGGTGACCTACCCACCCTACAGCATTGACCTAACCCATAGTTGTTTCCACTTATTTAAATATATAAAGCAACGATTAAGGAGTAGAAGATTTCTGGACATTTCCAATGCAAGCAGCAGTAAATGAGTTTTCTGACCCCATAAACAATAATTCTATAAGGTCTACAATTGTTGAAGTCTCATTACCAGAAGCGATTATCGATTATCGATTTACGTTGAAAAATAAAATATTCGCTTCTTTGTTGTTTACCTACCCAAATTAGGCTAAAACAATTTGGAACTCCTTCGTATTCTGATTGTGACAACTTAATTCCCAATAAGTTAATCTTGAAATTTCTACACCCAACGCCCATTTCCTTGTGATAGGATAAAGGATTAAGATTAAAAAGACATCTTAACTTTCCCTGCAAAAGGTTATTATAAAAACGTTTCCGAAAAATTAAGGTTTAGCGTCACAAAACACCCTTGTATCGTTCTGGGTGGGCCACCGTGTATATATTTTTAACGTGTAAGGTTTGAAGAATAGGAAGCTGTATTTGCACAGACAGCAGCCGCTATATTTCTGACACTGAAAAAGACATTAGACCAAAAGAAATTAAAGGAGCACTACCAAATATTTATGGTACGATCGTAGTCTCCGACCCACAGTCAAATTTCGAGCAACAAGGGTGCGTCGAAAAAGAAAATCTGTGAAAGATCCACCAAAATTAGCCAGATCAGCAAAAGCTACCTCAGATGAAAATCATTTGTGAAAATGGTTATTGCTAATCGCCCCAATAGCTATTTTTTCTCGTACGGACTCTTCACGACCATCATCAACGATCAGAAATGCCTGCAGGAAAATACGGAAAACTTTTCTGTTGTCGATAAAGTAAATTGAGTGGAATGTTCAAGAGAACATTGTGAACTGAAAAGCATTAGGAACATTCTCGTGAACCTAATACGATCCATAACAAACAAGTACCCAAACAATGGAAACATGAACAATCTTAATCGCCGAAGAGATTTCTTTCTGCAGACAAAATACTTTCATTGAGATGGCGAGGGAATTATTTTAATTGATCATGTGCAGCCAATACCCACAAGCACTAGTTACCCCCAACTTGATATAGAAACTGCATCAAAAAATGAAGAAGAGTAATCGAACTAATTCGGGACAATGCCACCACCTCGCATATTACCAAAAATTTGCAGCTGCTGCGATTTATGACTGTGAATTTACCCGGGTGAACTACCTACCCTACGGGATTAACCTACCCCATAGTAGTTTTCACTTATTTAAATAAACTACTGAAAAATGAGTAAGGGTATTGCAGCGTAAGACACTTAAAGGCGACACCAATTGCATTTATAATAAAAAACTGTCAAAACAACAAAATGTAACGTCTTTCTAGTAATGAACATGAAGATTAAAACAAAGGTACGTTTAAAGAAGGAATTTAACAATATTATAATGAAAATCGTTATTGTCTCCTTTCACTTAATTTAAATGTATTAAATTCTAATACAGCGTGGCATCTTCTCTAGCAGTAATAACTGCTCTGCACCTGCTGGCATGCTCTCAATGCAATTATCAATATGTTCTTGTGGAATTTGATGTTACAGTACCGACACTACAACCCTCAGCTGTTGCACAGTAGCAGATCTTGGATTATGATGATCCGGCTATCTCTGAAAAATGTCCCATGAATACTCGATAGAGTTGAGGTCTGGAGATAGCGGAGGAAGAGCAAAATGGTGTATATCCTCAAATCGAAGCACCTCTAAAACAACCCGAGCACGATATGGCCTTGCGTTGTCGCCAAGAAAAACAAAATATTCCCGCCCAACAGCGTTGCGACGGTTCAGAACTTAACATAATAACATAATGACCTATTGGGCATAACTTTGGCCCGTGAGTGTACCATTAAAGATATGGAGGTCAGTACGCTACGTTAAGACATTCCGGGCCATACCATAGTACCACCACCACCAAAGGCAACGACTGGTTGGGTATACTGAAGTAAGGTACGATGTCCCGCGCCACGATATACTCTTTGACGCCGGCTGTCATTGCTAAGACAATATGTGGACTCGTCTGAAAACAGTATGTCGTCCTACGGTGACGTTTCTTGAAGCCTACGTCTTGACCATTCCACCCGGTGTCTTCGTTGAACCACCGTTCTTGCAGGACATCTCAGGGGACGGTATGAGATAAGTCCTATCTCAAACAATCGATTTCTCACAGTTTGGTCGGAGACTTGATTTTCTGTGGCATTCTGGAGCATTTGCTGTATATGTCGAGCAGTTGAAAAGGGGTGCAGTCTTGCATTAATTACCAGATGTCGATCCTTACGAGGTATTGTGATACGAAAAGAAACACTTCCAGGCCTTCTTGCAGTCGTCCCTGTTTCTTTAAGGCGCGAAAGGGCAGGTGAAATTACGCTTTGCGTGGTTCCTAACATATCAGCAATGTTGACCGGGCGATCTCCTCTTTGGTGCACAGCAACTGCTAAATTTCGTAGTTCTATTGTTAAATGGTTTCTCTGCATTGTTGTTTATTATTAAGAACACAAATGTAACACACAAATAAAAAAAAATGAACAAAAAAGATCTTAAGAAGACAGGAAATATTATTCAATCAAACACACAAACTCGACTTGGCACTAATATGGTTAAACAATTGCAATTCGATTCGATTGTTTTTTTTTAACATCAAACATAGCGTTTGCTCTAATTAGCAATAATAGACGACCATTAGCCGCTAAATACAGACATAAATATGCTTTATATTACAATATCCCTATTCATTTTTGAGTACTTTATATAAAGACACAATCAAGGAGTAGAAGATTTCTGGACATTTCTGAAACGCAAGCAGCAGTAAATGAGTTTTTGACTTCATAAATAATAATTCTATAAGGTCTACAATTATTGAAATCTCATTACGAGAAGCGTATAAGATCGGTTATCGATTTATCGTGGAAAAATAAAAATTATTCGCTACTTTGTTGTTTATCTAACTTAATTAGGCTGAATTAAATTTGAGACTCCCTCGTATTCTGATTCTGATAACATAGTTTACAGTAAGTGAATCTTCAAAGTTTATACACCCAATTCCCATTTTTTTGTGGTAGGATGAAGGATTTATATTAAAAAGACATCCTAGCCTTACATACCAAATGTTATTATAAAAAAAAGTTAACTTACCAAAGTGTATATAGCAGCCGTGATGGCGGCGTGTTTAGGATTTAAAAGTCGACAGCACCCTCTCGCCGCAAGGTGATCGTAGGGATGCAGAAGAACTGACCTCATGGCTACAACATGGTAGCTCTGTAAAGAGATAGAAATAAATATTTACCGCTAATTTCGGCCATAATTTTCTAATGGAATTTCCGCATCGGCAGATCTGCAGAAAGTCAGTCATATTTAAACTAAATTGGAAATCGGGCATCCCATTTATTGCTGGACGTAATTTCATTAAATCAATTAAACACATGCTCTGTAACCGTTAGCGCTTCGCACTGTCACATTCGAACCATTAAATTATATTGCCTACATTGTTTGGCACTACGGGCACGTCTGACGCTCATATCTGATCATACTAATTAACAATTACAGCAGGTGTTTTAATTAAAAGTGCTTATCACGCCCCCGGTTTAGTACCTACCAAGATCTGGAAATAAATGAACCTTACCGCCGTCACACGCGTTTCAACGATTACGGAAAAGTTACTGCGGATTTCAGGAGATTACCTCCAAATCTGACAAGAATAGGAATTTCCCCCAGATTTAACGCGACCAGATTAAAACTGCCTAATATTGTTAATTAAATAAAGCGAATTAAATATACTTTACATTCTGTTAACGTTTAGAATAACATATAATCTATTCACGATTGATTTGCCATCCAACAGGCTGTGGAAATCTGGGGGAATGTGTGGTATCATTGAAATTTGTCAATTAATTAAGTTGGGTTATGCTAGTTTTTCTTGATGGAGGTTATGTTTTTTGAAAGCAGGCAATGTTGCCAGTGGACCTTGTTTGTTCATTTAACGTCCGCCTATTTCTGCTCAATATTGGTTTATAATATTTAGATATAATAATGATTTCATTATAAATATAATAATAACTATAATTTAAATGTTGTCGCAACACATTTCAAATACATATTGCTGTTCTTTTTACACGAGAAACTGCACTGAATGATAAGGTGCAAATCTTTTCTAAACGTGTAATTTAAGAAAACGTCCGTCTTAGCGCGTATACTACAAATGGAAGATTTCAAAACGTCCTGTCCTTGTGATAAAATGTCCCTTATAGAACGCTCAGACACCTAAAATTATAAGTACTTTGCAATTGCATATATAAGAAATAATACATGCTTACCCCAAATATATCAATTAATCAATTTATAATCGTAAATCGTGTGAAGTCTGGCCTATCTCTTTTATAGTGGTTGAAAGCTTTCACAATTTGCATTTGCATATTATGTGTTTTATTAATTCTAAACTTACTAGATTATTTTATAAAAGTAGGGGACTCTAGAGCTGGCAACAGGGCAATTTCATTTTGACATTGCTAGAAATCAATCAAATAAAATTTCAGAAAGGCAACTTAAGAAAAAAAACACAGCCTGCTGGATGGCAAATCAATCGTGAATAGTGTATAGTTGTCTGGTGTAACACAAAACAGAGATTTGGAACGTAACATGTGCGTGTGGGATGAACTGACGTGAAATGTCTGAAACACCGAAATTGTATGTAATATGCAATAGATTGGCGTTCTATGAATGAAAAAACCATGACTCTCGCTCGGGCGGAAAAAATATTAGCAGCAAGTGACGTAGCTACCACTACAGAGGGTGACAATCAAAGCATTTACAAAATCAACGAAATAATTTTCGAACTTCTACCTTAAAAATATTTCTCTGTATATTTTAAAATACATATTTGCCTCAAAAGTATAAAGAATTATTATTTTCCAAATGTTTCAAAATGTATAAATACAACTCAAGGAATTAAATACAGTGGTTTCAATATAATCTTCCGGCATATTTTATATGAACGCTTTTACATATTGTAAGGGTGTGTAAAGTGCTTTCTAAGAAATGAAGTGCACCAAGGGTCGTTTTAGTTTGGCAAAACTACTTTAATGTGATTAAGATTATTTACACATAAATATCTTTCAAGAAGGTTATCATTAATTCTAAGAAGTTAACCCAGATAAAGGAAGAATGAAAACCCTGAGAAGAATTCACAACCCTACAAACATAATAATAAACAACAATATCATAGATTGGAACCCCGCAGATGCGGCAGTGCTGCTGGACACTAGACTTACCTGGAACCTTTACGTTAATCAAAAAGTCAACCGAAGCTACGAAAGATTAGTGCAATTGCATCCGTTACTCAAACGGAAACCATCGCTAAAAGCCGAATGCACCATCTTGCTGTAGAAATCACTAATAAGATGACTAGCTTTATATGCACCACCTATTTGGAATAACACAATGAAATCCGGTATTAATAATAATAATAATAATAATAATAATAATAATAATCTTTATTTGACGGATTATACCATTTACAAAAAATTATAGAAAAAATAAACAATAGCATTTACAAAAGAAATTTAAATAAGAAACAAACAAAGCAGCCATACACCACAATAGCCAAAATAATCATAAAAAAGAAAAAATGAAGTTAAGTACACGATCATATGTCTACACAAAAAAGGATATTTACCAAAACCGAGCATCCTCAAGTAAAGATTTTATTTTATTGGGAAACTGCAATAACTGCAAAACAAGATACTTTGGTCAGCTATTAACGCCCATGCTATAGAGGGTGGTGAATTTTTCCATGCTCACACCTTTGGCATCTTGGAATCGGTAAGAGATATGAGGTCAGTTAGATTATAGAAAACTTGCACTTTTTCTATGGCGCTTGAGAGAAGAAGAAATCCTGAATATTTTGATTCGTTCTTTATTTATGACGAAAAACCCGAAAATTGTGAGTTTAGAAATATATTATTATGTACCCTACCATTGACGCTATTTCAATCAAACTTGGTAACTTTATGTTTTTGGTTACTATGAATTGAATGGCATTGACAGAAATTTTATAGGCCTTCTAGATAGTCAACTTTTTTATTTCTAATGGCCGCCGTATTACGTGTAAGCTGACAGTTCAAGCTTAAGATTTCGGTAAGAAAAATTTACAGTTGAGTGTGAAAACTGGGTGAAATCTGAATCAAAAGTGAAAAGTTGGGTAAAAGAGTGAATATTAGGGTATGAGATTGTTAACTTTACTTTTTCTGCTTCTGATCTAATATTCTCTTTCACAAAAAAAATAAATCTGTTTAATTTGTTATGAAAATGGAATATTTCAAGAGTTATCAAACAGAGTTTCTAATAGAAATAACAATTTAAATACATAATTAGTGCTATTAATTGTGGACAATTTTATAAATTTGTTCAATTTTACATTCATTCATGAATTTTACAGAAAATTTAAGTAATTATTGAATATATTTCGTATTCTAATCAAAACGGGATCTACTACAATGTTTACTGTTGAATCTGACACTTTAATTTGGGAATACTTTCAGTAAAGCAATAGCAAGGATATTTTATATAAGGCATATCCGTACAGTATTGCCATGCAGTAAAATGGTATATGTTAAATATTTTGTTGGATATCCTTTCCCTTTCATGACTCCGTCGATTCTTCAAGAATTGAGCCCACCAGACGTCTAAGAACTTCTGATATACCAAGCGTGGATGATGATTTCAATCAACGCCCTCTTCCGGCGTGACACTTGCCCTGTCAGCTTGCCGTGTACGACAGCGCGACGTCCAACATCATGTCTGGCCGTGCAAGCCCACACCATGATACTCATGGGATGCTTCATGGCGACTGTGATGTACTTGGACAAAAGGTCTTTACCGGGTCTGAGACGAATAAACTTCAATCCGTCGCTGCCCAAGATACAGATGTTTGTCTTGTCCCTCCAAATATCCTTGCCCCAGTCTTTTTGCGTCCACTCCTTGTGCGCCAGAGCCCATTCAATATGTTTCTGTCTCTATTTTTGTTTGAGGTATCGCTTCCTTCTTGGTGTCTTTGCTCACAGCCCATTGGCACACACGCTTTTTGCTCTGACGGTTCTGTCAGTATTTAACAAGCTATATATTTACAGGGTGTTGTTAATGTTTCTTATCGATCTGCGAACGGTCTTGTAGAGACAGACGGCAGACTGCAGGCAACTAATTCGGTAACTTTTGGGTTTTCGCCAGTTCTTGGGGCTGTTCTCTCTGATCCCATCAAAGAGCTTTTAGACTTTCCTCGTGGCTAACTTCCTAGTCCCGCCACCCAACTTGTTCGCTATTTTTTCATAACTTTGTTTGCGAAGGGTGATTGCTTCGTTTCTATTCCCCTGCCACAAACCAGCACGTTTTGGTGACCCATTTTGCAGTATTCTCACTTTCATACCATTTCAAAATACGATCCTCACAAATCGTCGCTTCACCAAAGACAAAGGTTGACTAAAAATAATGAAATTGTTTAAAACGGGCGCAAAAACTCTTCTCTTTGGAGACTACAATGAACACAAGCGTCCTGTATTTGGTTAAAATTAAACACGTGACATTTAACATAGCGAGTGCTCAAACAAGTAATTCCGAAATTATATGGGTGACCCACACCCAATGATCTTTTATGTCAGTTGTCATGGAGCACGAGTAAATATTAAATTCAAGACTGGTGTGGACATGATGTTAAAGATGATACTAAAACCGGGCATACGTCGATGTATCAAAATACAGATTAGGTAGAAAGAGTTCGTAAATTTCTACAAAAGATGGCCGAATGACCCTCTGAATAATGATAACTGAGATAAATGTTAATAAGAAGACGATTCGATAAATTTTACATGATGATTTGGGCACAGTCTTTCGGATGAGTAAACCAAAACAAGGAAGCATTGCATCCTGCGCAGGCTTTGTTCAAACTTGTTGCTGAAATGCACATTTTCTTAACTGCATTGCCACTGGTGATGAGTCAGAGACGTTTCAGAACAATCCTAAGAAGAAACGTCAAGGCTTGCAATAGATTGCAAAACTCTTACTCAATAAAAAGGTTGTGATCTATACAGAAACTGCGCCTGTAATACAAACATTAAATACCGTTGACATGATAAAGAAATTGTTGGGTAAAAGGTAGTTGGTGTAATTTGCTAGGAACGATTAGCCATTGAAGTTGGATAGAAGTCCATCTACAGAGGACTATTCCAGCTGATATTTAATTACTTTTAATTAGTTTATTTAATTAACAAGCAGCAATCTAGGATCAGCAAAAACTTGTTCGCATTTGAATACGTTCAGGATCCACCTACAAGACCGACCGCCTTTACGGAATCCCTATTAAAGTTCACCACAGTTTAAATAATTGAAAACCCCGAAGAAGCAAATGTACGGTCTAAATACACAGAAGCGGGGATATTTAGAAACGTGGAAAAGCTGACCTTTAATACAATTAAAATTTAAAATGTTTCTGTCTGCCAAAAAAATCTGTTAACCTTTTGTTTAGCAAGCTATTATGCGTTATTTACCAAGCGCTCACTCTCTATTTTATGGTTTTACACATATTATGTGTTTACGTAAAAACTTTGCTTTCCATTACCACCGAAAAATACACCTTCTGATACATAAATTTAAAGACAAAAAAAATCCTACTCTGCCCACATTAAAAAGGTCTATTCGATTAATTCGTTTGGGAGTTAGAGTCAAAAATACGAGGGGAATTCAAAAACGTATCTACCTAACCATGAAGCGAGAGACAAATATGTTAATAATTTTATTTTTCTATATAATATCCATCTCTATCAACTCACTTACGCCATCTGTCCAGAAGCTGGTTTATACCTTCCTTTGGCTGACTAGCGAAGTAGTCATCGACGGCCTGTTTGAGTTCGTTATCTGAGTATCATTTTCGTCCTATTAAATATTTCTTCAGTTTTTAAACAGTTCAAAAACTGATATCTGGGCTGTAAGGTGGGTGATCAATCTTTTGAAACTCACATTCCTCTAAAACAGGGACGACTTTCGAACCTTGTGGACACGTGCATTGTCATGCAAAAACAAGATGCTTTTCTGACGCAATTATTGGCGTTTGTCACAAATGGCGTTTCTTAGATTTTTTAGAGTATCAGCATACGATTCCCCAGTAAGTGTAGTCCCCCTTGGCCTATATTCGATTAACAATATTCTCTCCATGTCCCAGAAACGTGTTATCATTAACTTCCCAGAAGCTTTAGATAGCTGAAAAGTTGAAGAAGTTGGATCTTGAAACATCACAGCATTCGAAATGTGGCTATACATAATGCTTAAAATACCATGGACAAGAAGAATAAGAAACGATTAGATACTGGAGAAAGTGGCACATGATAGAGAACTAATAGGTACCAGTAATACAAACCAGGGTAAGAAATCTTCGACATTAAACGGGTTTAAAGAGATATTATATTCAACACACAATCACGTAAAATTTAAACTAGCAACCGCATACATAGATATTACCACTACTTAAATAAGGCATGGTACCAGAAGAAGAAGTAACTGTTATCAGCGCCGGATTTAGACCTTACGGGCCCCTAAGCAAATTTTATAGTGCGGGCCCCCTATTTTTTTTCTTGTACGATACAAGCACAATGGGAACGAGGATTGAACAAAGAAACCCATTTTTTACATTTTACAAATTTATTCACATAGATTCAGATTATACAAAGTTATAAAAGTAGATTAGAAGTTATAAGTACAGATATAAGATACTTAATAATATAATAATATTAAGAGCGTAGGCGCAATTTTTGACACCAATGTTTTTTACTTGTGGTGCGGGCCCCTTTGTGGTGCGGGCCCCTAAGCAGCTGCTTATGTTGCTTATGCTTAAATCCGGCGCTGACTGTTATACCAAATTAGTATTACTATGTGCAAAATATTGTCAATGCGTATGCCGTATCTATAACTAGGTGTTCGGATATTTCGGTCCTGTTCTGTTTTGAGAACTGCATTTAATTTTCTCGACGACAGATAAAATTATCATAATGATAATTGGCCATAACCATAACTGAACTTGACACTGCTTGTAGGAGAGTTGGTCTGGAAATAAATATCAGCAAAACAAAGCGCATGACGAACATGGTATCAAGTGAAAAACCAAAACTCCAAGAATTAGAAATAGAAATAACTGAAAAGGACGTATACTTAGGTTACGAGATCAAGATATCTCAAGATAATCGTTCAAATGAAATACAGCGGATAATAAATCTCAGCTAGGCAGCATATGGATCATTGAGAGACATATTTAAAAGTAACATCCCCATCAACCTAAACAGAAAAGTGTTCGATCAGTGTATGCTCCCGGTAATGACATATAGAGCGGAGAGCCTGACACTAACCCAAAGAACAGCAGAAATGTTTAGAGTAACCCAAAGAAAGATCATTTCATTCAGTATTAGCCCTTTTCCGTCCAATGTTGGACATAGGCCTCCCTTAAATTTTTCCAACTTTCGCGATTTTCTGCAGTTCGCCATCCAAATCCGGCCACTCTTTTTAAATCATCTGTCCATCTAGTTTGTGGACGTCCTCTGCTTCTTTTTCCTGTCCATGGCCTCCAGTTTTGTATTTCCATGTTCCACCTGCCATCTGTTAGTCTCATTGTGCGCCCCGCCCATTTCCATTCACACATCTGTACTCCATACATTAGGACAGATAACACACATTGATTGTATACTTACCTTCTCAAATATAGCGGTATCTTCTTATTCTTTAGAATCTGATGTTGTCTACCGAAAGCCGACCATCCCCATCATATACATCTACCTATTTCTGCGGTTAAGGTTTGCTTGTCAGGTTTTATTAATTGACCTAGGCGTATATATTCTTAAGTTGTTTCTATTACTATACCATTCAATATGATGTTGCGATTGTCTTCTTCATTCGACGTGATCTTGGTTTTCGAATGTTCATTCTTAACCCTACTTTTTCTGACTGCGCTTTGAGTTCTTCTATCATGGTCTGAAGTTCGTCGAAATTATCTGTTGTGAGTACAACATCGTCTGCGTATCTTAAATTATTAAGCTTGCTTCCGTTGATGTTCACGCCTTTCTGGTTCCAGTTCAGTGCCTTAAAAACATCGTCCAGGGCCGTGATAAACAATTTAAGGCTTATTGTATCTCCCTGTCTCGCCCCTCTTCTAATTGGTATTGGCTTCGTATTTTCATTGGAATAATACTCAGACATAAAGTGAGCAACGAAGAGCGAAGAAGACGAACAAAACTCACGGATGTGGTAGAAAGAATAAGTAAAGTAAAGTGGAATTGGGCAGGTCATCTAGCCAGACTGAAGGATGGGAGATGGACACGAAAAATAGTTGAATGGATACCGCGAGCTGACAAGCGAGGTATGGGATGAACACCCATGCGCTGGACGGACAATATGAAGAGGATACTAACAAATTGGACGAAAACAGCACAAGATAGAGAGACGTGGAAATTTTTGGGCCTGTGTTCAACACTGGACGAAACAAGAGGCCGGACGATGATGATGAATGGCGGAAAATGGTGGAACCTGGTGTCAGACTGTGTTTGACTAGACCTAACTACTACCATAATAGAGATAGCCGGATCCGACTGCTTTAACGTGTCCTTCGAAGCAAGGCCGTTCACTATGTAAAGGGTCCACCCCTTCTAGTAGTGACGCGAGCCTGTGTTGTTCAACTTTGGTGACCGTTTGGTTGGTACTAGGAGGGTGTGGCCAGGAGACCAACAATATTACAGTAATCAATCATTTTTCTAATGAGCAAGAACCCATTACATAATACCATACTCCTGCGGTTGACATAGTAACATCGATCTTTAGTTGACATCATCATCAACTATGAATTGAGTACTGAGATAAAAGATGGTTTAACTTTGGTTTGCAAATTATTTAAAAAGTCTCGTATGACTTCTTAATTATCATTTTCACTGCGACAAGAACGAGTTGTAACGCCATCAGATTGTATAAATTTCAGAAGACGTGAAAATGTTTTTCTAGAGGTAGTTGTAGAAAATATAGGTCTTTCAATTGTCAGGCCCTTTATTGGCATGAATAGCAATGGCAATTAGTAGGAAGCCTGAAAACATACACGCTTGAGCTTCATTTGTATGCTCCCAAGTTCGTGGTTTCTTGTCTGTATGTGAATAATTGGAAGCTTTGGCCCAAGCTAATGTATTTTAGTTGGTATTGGTATATGGAGTTATGAGGCAACGAGGGTCATTTGAAACAATTTCAGAATGAAATAGAATTAGATGTACAATAAGAACGTATTCTTAGTCTAGGTATCACTTTTAATGACTAGTTGTAAGCTGCAACTGTTGACGCACTCCGTATCGGTCTAAATATCTAAATTCGATTTGCAGCTATAAAACAAAAGACCCAACTAACCTCTTCAGAGAAATACTTCAGTCAGACTTCAAGGTCATATGTCTCATATAAAGCCTTTAGTAATAAACATAATTTACAACTTACAGACATGCTTTATTAGTACTATTTTGCCAGAAATAAAACAATGAATATGCTGAAGTGGCTTTTGAACTACAGCATGTTTACTGGAAAATTACCTTATTTACGAGGTTGTGGTTTGGATAATTGACATGACAACCTGTTCGTACATTCCCAAGGTTAGGCTTTATACAAAATGTCTCAAAACTGAACCCGCGGATTTGATTCAAGATGCTAATACAAATCGAAAATTAAGAGTGGAAATATTGTCAATTGTCCTTCGTAATCGAGTTATTGATAAAAAAAGTAAACAGTAAGTTCTATCGCACGGTCGCTCCAATTAGTTGTTTGACATAATTCAGTTATGTGGCTACGACGATGTTAAAAATTTATGAATCGTTCTGTCATATTAATAAGTATCATTATTTTAATTTTCTTCTGCTTTTAGTGTTTAAAATGGAACGATACTATTATAATCGAGATTATGTCGATATGTCGAAAATATTAGGTAGGTGTAGTGACAATGCCACTGGTGCGGTTAGGGTATGTGCGGAAAGTTTTCCAAATTGTAGGCACCCCGATACTAGTTATAAGCCGTGTAGAACAAAGATGACTGGAAACAGATAATCAGGCAGAACGTCAACCTACACTAATCGTCGAACAAGTTCTTGAATTTGTTGAGGCGAAACCAAGTACAAGCTTTCGAATTGTGTCGTCCCAAACACATTTCTAAAAACATACAATTCAGAGATTATGAAGGAGAAATAGTCTGCGTCCATTTAGGCTTTAAAGAAGTTCCTGTTCAAGAAGCTTCGAGTCAATTTATCTACATGGTTGTTGCACAGGGTAAACAATGATTCACATTTCATTGAAAAAATTCTGTGGAGTGATGAATCTACATTTACTGAGGCAGGTATCATAAATACTCATAACCAGCATGAATGACCTCACTTAATATGCAAAAGATCTTATCACCGATTACGGTTAATAAACATTAGGACTAGGACATTAATTATTAATGAAAATAATTGATCCACATATTCTACTTAACACACATCCTGAACTACAAGTGAAAAAATTCCTACATAAAAATTTCCTTGAGGGGTGGATTGGAAGAGGTATACCCATAACATAGCCTCCTAGGTCACCGGACCTGACTGGACTGGATTTCTTTTTCTGGGACCATTTGAAAGAAAACTTTTACCGCGAACCTTTTGTGAATGTTTGTGGAGTAAAGAAACGAAAATATGCTACAAAGGATTCGTGCTTCCATTATAAATCGTGCGAATGTTTGCCTTAATGTAGAAGGCAATCTATTTGAACATATTTTGTAACAGATGTTGACAATGCTATTTTTGCTTCTACTCGTTGTTGAAAAATTTAATTAACGAATTAACGAAGTACAATTTTCACTCGGTCTTTGATCCCAAAAGGCATCGGTTTTGAAATGCCTATATACTTGAGTTCGTCATCTAACTTTCGAGTATGGCTCGATGACAACGTTCTAGTTTTATAGGTGTTTATTCGCAATATTCGTTTTAACATGATAACTTGGTCCGACCCAAATATTCTTTGTACCATCACTCGCTCTCTTGTCCAATTGCTACCATAATTGGGGAGATGCGAGTCGCCGGGGGCTGAAGGTCATATTCTTTATGGATACATTCCGCTCCTTAAATATACGTTAACGTGGTCTTAGAATGAAAAAATCCCTTGTGTAGGTCTTCTAGGTCTCTATCCTGTATTGCAAGTTTACCATTAGAGAACGGATTTTATGCAAACTGCATATAATGTAATTTTTGCATATCTTGTGAAACAATCGATAATGTGTATGAATCACGGTGTTTAGAGTTAATTAACACTAATTAATTAATGCATATTTTGCATATTTAGGCAAAGTCTGCATATCTAGACGTTTTATGCGCATTTATGCATAAATTTTATATTTTTGTATAAATTTTATATTTTTATTGTTTTCGATTGGTTTCCAATTTTACGTAACAGTGGTTTTTTATAACATCATAGCTTGTTTTGCATTTTGTATGAGTAAGGTCGCAGATAGTTTATTCTAAACGTAATTAATTTTCTCAGAAGTTGGGGAAACACTAGCTTCTGCAGTAAGCCCTTGTTTATTTTAGATAGATCTTGTATATTGCAATATTTCTTTGAACGTTTAAATCCCTTTTAACACTTCATTCTTTCTAAAGTACTTGTGCTTGCTATTAGTAATTTGTTGCTATTGTAGTTTAAGGCTTTGGCTAGAATGTTTCAGCTATTTGATGACGCATTTCTGGTGAAGTTCATTGTATTTGTATAAATCTTTAATCTTTAATATTTGAAATGTAGTTCTCAGAGTAGCTTGAGATATTCATACTTTTAAGACATGTCATTCAAAATACCCTACCTCATGTAAGCCCTTGTTATGAATAGCTATTTTAAATTACATGCTTTATTCTTTCCATACGGGATTACGAGAAATTCCGCATTATTTACTATCTTTAGTGTCTTTAAACTAGCAAATCCCTACTCCCTCCTGTGTTAAATTTGAATCTTACCTTGCCCATTAGATGAATTTCTTAATTTAGTCAGAAATATACTGATGGTGCTCTAATACTGTAGTTTTCAAAACGCGAGTTACATTTTACTGCTGTGATCGCAACAATGTCTCATGGAAAAATTACATCATGGATTAAACCTTATCCTGAACCAATAATAGATGGGGATAAAATCTTTTGCCGCTCTTGCATTAAAACAGTAGGTTTTGTTTATATATAATTTTATTTCTAAATTGTATTCTTAATGTTTTTATATAACTACTCCAGAATAACTAAATTTGATATTTATCCGTATTAGTGGAAGCTATTTTGTTTAACTACTCCTATTATCTTATTATTTATTATTAAATGATGATTATTATTTATACAGATATCGTGTGAAAAAAAGTTTCTAGTTGATCAACACGCTAAAACACCTGGGCATATTGGGAAATGTCAAAAGCTGAAAAAATCCCTAGTATCCCTAAGAAAGAGCGTTGCGAATAGTTGTACACGAATACAACAAGCCGAATTCAATCAAGATCAATGTAGGGCATTAGTTTCTTCAAACATCCCATTATATAAGTTAAGAAAAATCAATTTAAAATATTTTTTATAAAAATATTGTAAATGCAATATTGTAGATGAAAGCACACGTAGAAAAAAGTATGTAGGTTCTTGTTATGTTGAAACATTGTCACAAATTAGGCAAATTATTGGTAGTAATTATATTTACTTTATAGTTGACGAAACTACTGATAGTTGTAGTCGCTATGTTGCTCATTTACCAACTGGAATTCTTCACGAAATAGAAAAAGGAATTTTATATTTAATTTACTCGAAACAGCTTGAAATACCAACAATTTAACAATAACGCGTTATATTCAAGAAGGGCTTTCCAATTTTTTTCTACCGGAAGTAAAATTTTCCTGATGATTACGGATGCTGCCCCTTATATGGTAAAAACCGGGGGAAACTTAAAAATATTTTACCCGAAGTTAATTTACATTACTTGTATGGCACACGGGCCTAACCGTATAGCTGAATACATTAGAAACCAATTTCCATTGATTAAAAATTTAATTAATAACGCAAAAAAAAGTATTTTTAAAAGCTCCCTTAAGAGTTCAATTTTATAAAGAAAAACTTCCAAACGCTTCTCTCCCTCCCGAACCAATTATAACCCGATGGGGTACATGGTTGGAGGTCGCTATTTTTTATGCAGATAATTTTCAAGGGATAAAAAATATCATCACGAAAGCAACGATTCGAGTAGTATTGCAGTTGAAAATTGCAAAAAAGTAATTAATTCATCAAAAGTAACACAACAACTGGCATTCATTAAAGGCAACTACAGTTTTGTGTCAGAGTCAGTAAAAGTTCGAAAAACAAGGAATGACTAAACGAATCTTTGGAGCTGAAAATGTAAGAGGTGAAATTGGGGCAATTATTTTGGAAAAATTTAATTCGGTAATGAAAAAGAATCCTGGTTATGCTGTTTTAAAAGACATAAATAGAGTTCTCAATGGCGAATTTGTTGAAGAATTAAATTTAGATTCTAATATAATTTCAAAATTTGCAAATGCCCCACGCACGTCGATAGATGTTGAACGATCGTTTTCAATTTACAAATACATGTTTACCGATAAAAATTTTGAAAAACATTTAGTTGTAAGTTGTTTTCATAATAATGAATCATAGTTTAAAAATTTAGCATAAGCTGATTTGTAGTGATAACTATAATTAATTATTCTGTATTGCTGTAATTTTGTAAATAGAATAAGTGTATTAAAAATGTTTAGTTATTTCTGAATTTTAATGCGTTTTTAACTTTTTAACATTTATCAATTTATCATAAATCGTTTTTAAAGTCGATTTTGAACATATGCTATTGCATAGCAAGTGCATGTTTTCAGAATTTACTGCATATATTTAAAAAATAGTGTGCATCTATATGCCCATATTTCCGCAATAATCGACTGCATATATTCCGTTCTCTATTTACCATCATCGTAAGAGCCCTTCTCCAATGGTACATTTTTTCAATGTGAGAAATATTGTAAATTACAATTTATATAGTTATACAGGGTGTCCCACGAGGAGAGGTCACTACTTCGTGTACGCAATCTTTAGACCAAATATAGTTAAAAATTCTACGCCCTAAAGTATACCGTTTTTAAAAAAACAAAGTGTTAAATTATTATTTATTAAATAATTACAATTTTAGGAAAGCCAATATTTATTTTTATTTTAGTTTAAATTCACTATAAAGATTGTTCAAAATGGCCACCGTAGCTCTCGAGACACATTCTGGGTTTTCTTAAGAGAGATCTGGTTGCCCTATATAACATATCATTGTTATTACGAATTAGTTCTGCTGCCTCGACAATGCGTCCTCTCCTAAGACCCTCAACAGTCGCGGATGGTGTTTAGTATACAATATCTTTCGGCCCCACATATAATAATATAAACAAGTTAAGTCCGGCGATCTTGGGGGGTCAGGGGTGCTGTTCTCCTCTACCCATTACACGTCCTTCAAACCGTTGATTCAAAAATTGTCTTACATGTAACGCAAGGTGCGCAGGGGCACCCTCGCGCTAGTATCACATACCATGTCTGATCACCAGAGGGACATCATGTAACAATCTTCCCAAATGATCTCCTAGAAAATTTAAACTTTTGTCGGCGGTTAAATGGTTCTTAAAAACGAATGGACCAATGAGCACTTTATCAATTATTCCACACCAAATATTCACCGAAAACCCATTTTGATAATTTGACACTGTGATTTCGTGTGGAATCTCCAAATCCCAAGAGTGGCTGTTCTTTCTGTTCATTAATCCATTCCTTGTAAATATTGCCTCATCCATGAATAAAATTCTATTACGTAGGTTTAGATTTTGAATGATCCAGCGGCAAAATTCCATACGGCTAGCGAAATCTGTAGGTAAGAGGGCTTGAACAGGCTGGATATGAAATAGATATATACCATGATTTTAATGTTCTCCAAACTCGCATTCGTGGTACATTAACTTGTGCAGATACACTACGAACAGAGGTGCTGGGATTATAATCAATTTCTCGCGGTATGTTGTCCTTATTGTCTGTACTTGCTGTATTAGACTCTCAGTCAACGGTTTCGGGAAAGTTCTGTGTTCACGTAGGTGGCTGTGCATTCGTTGGAAAACTCGTTGGTCTGGTAGTAGCTGCTACTGAGTTTCCATCACAAAACCCGTACATGTAATGGATATCGGCGTACTCTCGTACTCATTATCAACACTGTTAATAAGCGCAAGCAGAGAAATCAACTCTAACGAGCTTTACTGTTTGACATACAAGTAAATAATATCATTTCCATAGTAACGTAGACAGTTGGTATCAAATACCACTTAATATCATTTATTGTTTCGGCTGCTACAGTATTTAACTAAAACAGACCATAGCTTCTTTAATAATCGATTTACAGAAAATGACCAGTCTTTAGTTTCGACTTCTTTTCACCTCTCCCACACGTAGGTGAAGTAGTGACCTCCTCATGGGACGCCACGTACATATGCTGTTGTCTCAAATTTTTCATACTATTAACATAGGGCATGCAAGTTATTAAAAAAGATAAGATGTATATAATTCGGATTAGAAGTTTCTCAGTGTCAAGACATTAACTCAAAATTTTCACAACATTCTTTGGGGATCTCAGAAATATGATTCGTTAATAAGTGAAAACCAGTAAGTCGTTGATTCTTGTATCACATCACAAAAAAAATATCAATTATGGAAGCATTTTTCGTTAAATCTTTTTTCGGATATTTCAGAAAATTTAGAAAAGCACAATTTTTTTAAATCTTTTTTGCACACCATATTTCTAATACCAAAAGGGCTATTTAATAATTTAAAAATATAAGTCAATTCGATAAACAATTTGTGAGTAAACGAGCTTTCAAAAAGTAATAGTCTCGTAGTACTACTGAAGCTAGAATGTTCGATAACAATTTATTCAGTTTCAATTCAAACGTTGTATATAATTGCAAAGCCTATATTTTCCCATCCTAAGAATATACGAAAGTAAAATATTTATATCATTTTGAAATTATATTTATTTTTTACTTGACTTTTTTACTTTTATCTTTAACAACAATAAATTTGATCAACCATGCTCCAAAACCATCATACCATCATCATACTCCAACTGATCAAAGTCTACAAAATACTCTTAAATTAACTTCTTAAATGACGAACATTTCTTTGCAACATAGACTTATTCATCAGTGGCAGTGGATTTAAGTCAGGCGAATCTAAATGAGTTAATAGATGTAACATCAAATAGTATGCATGATATTGCGATGAAGACTACCTTCTCATCAAGCTTCATTTTTTTACCGACCATTTTTGTTCAGTTACTTCAGGGAAATGCAGAAATAATCACGCGTTTATTTCTGAAATCTGTGATATCTCACAAAACCCTATTACCTTTGCGAGCCTTGGTTTCTACTTTTTTTAGTTATAATAGACATCGCCATATAAATACTACATTATTATGATTTTAAAACAAACTGAACTCAGTTATTACTTATTATTTGTTCATAAAACGCGGTACCACTGTATATCAACCCAAATAATGTACATATCTTTATTTTATAATACAAAGAACTAAAACAACGCAATATACAGAAAGGTAGCACCAGGGTGTTTACAACCTGCTCGGTAATTCACAGGTTAGAAACATCCTAGGGAGCTCAATTGTAGTCGAATGCAATGGCGAACTACAATTATCTAAATAATTCCTAGTAGGACTACATGAGCAACGCAATTAAGCACATCCCAGAAATTGCCTAGCAGTAGTCCCAGTAGATTATGTCGTTGCGCCCCATCACAGCATAAAGAAAATCTCAACTAACACCAACTATAAAATAAATAACCGGCGAAACTATTTAAAGGCACAACTAAATGTGAATAATATAAGAAGTTTGCGGAATTGTTTACCAACGAAAATACTTACTTTAAGTGCAGTTAATTGTGGAATATTTTAATCTGTTTGCAAGGTAGTTATTCATCTGGGATTTGCTACGAGTGGGCGGCCTTTAAGGTCGGATGGGACGACCGTCCCAAACCACAGCTGTAGCAATTGAAACCCGTAGCAGATTAAGGTAAATAGATACTAATGACGATATATAGTTTTTTTTAAATAACTGAAAAGCATTTTTTAAGCACAGCAGCTTTACCAATTGTGTGAATATTAACGTACAAGTTATTATCTTTAACTACTTAAAACTACTAAAACTACTTTTAGACAATAGTTAACGCACTGCAATTGGGTTCATATATTTGGTTAAATTTCAGCACCTTACATTTACTAGATAAACTTCTTAAGGATAACTTTCGTTCACGATGTTGAAAAGTAGAAAGGACAGAACAACGTCTCATTAAAGTCAGCGATTCTTTGCTATACCGGGCAGGTTATTATTCTGTCACCTGATACGAAAAGAATTTTCAGTCCGTACTTCCGACCTACACTTTTATGTATAGTCTCAGACCTAATAATTACAAAATAAAGTAAGAGCTGATTATTTTAGAGCAGAAAAATATCCATTTACATATAATTTAATTTACAGTGGTGTAAGAAGATCCTGCACCACCACAGTGTAATTACATATCGTTAGTTTATATGCTTACTATGATTTTGGAATTTATTAGAAAAATTGAGACAGATATTGTTGCCCAATCCCTTAATCAATTACTTTCTATTCTGAAAAATAATGAGATGATGATAAATTACTTAACGCCTGTTTAAAACTTATTTATACCAGAAATACCTTTCGTTATAATAGTTTTATACTCTTTGCACTCAATTTGCGACATTTATTTGAGATGATGCTGTGTTAAGATGAAACAGTCTGGCTAACATCAGAAGCTTCAATTCTGCAGAACTAACCAAATTATGGTCAGAAGCTACTAGTGTAAGTTTGTGAACACTTAATGTGAGAAAAAAAACTTCTTAATTTTGGACTGCGAATGTATAGAGCACACAAGAAACCACTGCTTCCCCAGAAACAGAGACTCAACTTTTTGTGATGGGGAACCGAACTTCGTCACTGAACACCAGAAGAGTTCTAAAAGGTATTATTCAGTAATGAATTCACCTTTATTATCAATTATCATGCTAGTACTACGTATGTCTGAAGATTTTCTGGGGAAGGGTTTTTACCAAAATGCATACTTATAACAATGAAACACTCAACCTCAACCAATTGCATGTCATCTGTGGGATAATGAATGCCACAGAAGACATTCATATAGTACAGAATAAAATGTAGGCTGGTGGGAAAGATTTGTTTGTAGTAGAAAAATTTATTTTCCAGGAAGACATTGCACCTGACCTAGAGCAAAAGTCAAACTTGGATCTCGACAAATAATGTCGATAGAATGGGCACAAATCTTGTGCAAGGAATAGTTAACAAGAAACCGACAAGAAATAGCTTTAATCAATCACTGGCTTCACTGCATCTTCAAGGAAGAACTTGCGAAACTTACCATACTAAATAGATGCAAATTAGTCATCAAGAACAAGGGCTGGCCGATAAACTCTTAAACTAGTCAGTATTTGTAATATCGCCGATTTGAACTTAAATTATTTGTCTATAGAATTTCCTTTTTTAGCCGAGTGCCATGCATATAACAGTAATTTATTGACGGTGATGTGGCCCGTTTGGACTTGCTTCTACTTTAATTACTACATCTTCTACTTTTGTTCTAGTTCTTGTCGAGGTGTTTCTCTTTTTGTCTATCAGTTTTAACCCCAGCATAGCTGTTTCCATGGATCGTTCGCTTCTGGATAGTGTTTCTATGTTGGCTTTGGTGAATGTCCAGCTTTGACAGCGCTGTGTCACACACTGGTTGTAAACCTCACTCCATAGATATTAAGAAATTTTTGAATCCATGAAAGCTTTTCGAACCCTGTCCACGCCAACCTTGTTCTTCTAGCGATTTCTGTGGTTGTTTTACCTTATATACAAGGTATACATACCAATGGGATGTTGTGGGCTAATAGAGAATAATAAAGAATATATACCGCCTGTCCATTCTCAAATGCGAACATATGAATTTAACATTGTATTGAACAATTTTGCTGATTCCTGCTCGCCAATTCAACTTACAGGAAAGGTAATGGTATCAACAGAAAGATAAAATTGGTGCCCATCAAATTTTCTTACTAATAATAAGATTAAAGGTGCCATTTTTATTTTAATATACTAATTTAAAACTTGGCGATATTTAAATATCAGTTGCCATGATTGTGAGACAGCATTTGTCAAATAATTTTGAATTAGTTGACTTAAGTCGGCGATTTTCTATAAATTACTGTTCACATTATTTACGGAAAAATTAATAATTACTCCAATGCAGAACGAATTTTTATGGTAAAAACCTTTTACAGTGGCGTTAATTTGCGGAGAGTTAGAGATTTGTTTGCTGTTAAGTTCAATACCAGACGTATACCTTCTGTAAGTACTATTAACAAATATGTACTAAAATTTGAAAGATGTGGAAATATTTCTGTAGAATCAGAAGCTAGGGGTGGGAGTATTATTTTTTGTTGTTAAAACAAAATATTCAAAAATAATAATTATATCAGGAAATCTACAGATAGTTGACCACACAGAAGAACTTGTTTTGGCGATGGTAAATATGAACCCGTCCTGTAGTTTAAGGCAAATTTCCCTTGACGTAGGTTTATGTAAATCGCGGATATGAGATACACTCAAGGAGTACAAATATCATCCCTATAAGACACAGTGTCATCAAGAGATTTTTGCTGTTGGCGAAGAAAGTAGGAGTGCATTTTGTAATGAAATACAAGAGCGTACTAACAATGATCATCGCTTTCTATCATCAATTTGCTTCACAGACGAATGTACTTTTACACTGAATAATGAACCAAATGTTCAAAACACGCAGTATTGGGCTCAGGCAAACCCTAGAGTTAATATTTCTACCAGAACTCAGTATCCACAAAAAATTAATATCTGGACTGGGATTTTTAATAACAATATCATTGGTTCATTTGAAATTGAGGGACATTTAAATTCAGCAACGTATTTAGACTTATTAGTAACTAAGGTAGGACTTGCATTGGAAGAAGTTGTAAGAGAAAATCAGGAGATCTGGTTCCAACAAGACGGCTGTCCCGCGCATTTTGGCTTACATGTTAGAAATTGTTTAGATGATTCATTTCCAAATAGCTTGGTAGAGGTGGTGCTATAAATTGGCCAACTATATCTCCTGCTTCAGCACCTTGCGACTTTTTCTTGTGGGGCCACCTGAAAAGCAAAATTTACAAAAGACGCCACCCAGATATTAATTCTTTGAGAGAAGCAATAGTTGCTGAGTGCGCGCTAATTACTGAGAGGCAGTTGACCAATGTAACAAATGCTTTTTATAACAGATTGGGGTATTTCTTATATCAAAACGGGGGGTATTTGAATATTTATTATAATTTATCTTTCTTTATTATTGTTTTTTTCATAGAGTTTATAATAGAAACTAGTTAAACTGTTACTTACGTTAATGTTTATTGGTGTAGTAAACAATGGCAAAATACCTATAAATCGAATGCACAATGTTAATTGCCTATGTTCGACTTTGAGAGTGGGCACCCGGTATATACATTCTTCAACTGTTTCCAAAGTGCATCCGTTAAGAAGAAAGTTTTTTCTTTCACCTGTATTTGTCATTACTTTGGAATTTCCATGGTCATTTTGAAGCCAATACATTCGTCTGCTTCTGCTAGCTTGCTAATGAAATTCAGTATTTTGTCGTGTGTTGGCGATTAAACGACATCATTGGCAAATATCGATAATTTAATTTTTTAATATCCCCAAATTGTCTACGTTTTCTTTGACAAACAAAAATTTGACAGCTAACTCTAAGTATATGTCTAGGTTATGTACATTGTTTGACTAAAAAATTATTTCAAAATATCATTTGAAAACAAGTTTTCCCAAATTACTCAAGTGTTGCCAAATGTTTTCAGACCAGAGTTTTAACTTTTTATGTTTGTCGAAGTAGCAAAACCATTTCTGAAAGTTTGGTCGTCTACAAATTTTCATATTTTACAAATGTAGTGCATATTTGAATGAGTTGCAGCATATATTTCAACTTTTTACCAAACCTCGAAATTGGGCGTTAAATCAACATGCGATATAGAACATCCATAGTATGTCTTCCTCTATGTGCGGTGGCACCATCTTGTTGAAACCAAGCATTATTTTGTCTCATCCCTTGCAGTTCCACAATAACCAAATTTTCTAAAATTGCAACATAGCAATCAGAAAAAACTGTAACGCCTGTAACGTATGGTCCAATTAGGCCAAAATATTCCTCAGCATATCGTCACCTTCTGATCATGAAAAGGTTTTCATGCAGCTCTCTTGGGTTTTCTGCTGCACAGTAACGAATGGAATTAGATGGAAGTGCGATTCATCCGCCATTATCAATTTATTTAGAACTTCTGCATCGCCCTGAATCGTAGCAGCCACCGGGTTATTTTCTAACTTCTCTGAATGTTGTAAGGGGTGATCAAATTGGTGCTTTAGGATTTTAAAGTGAACTAAAACGCAAAAATTGTTCAGCAACAGAAAATGTTTAGCGTTTATTCGAAAGAGTATTTTATTACAATTATGTTTTGAAAATAATATCAGTCAAATGTCCACCACGACTTTGTTGACAATGGCGTATTCGATCTGTCCAACTGCTCATTACGTTTTCACACATTGCGGCCGGTATATCACGAATAACAGCTCGGATATTGATTTTTAAATTCTCTATTGTTTGTGGATTGTTAGAATAGACCTTCGACTTCACATACCCCCATAGGAAGAAGTCACACGGCGTTAAGTCACAAGATCTTGGCGGATAATTCACAGGACCATTTCTTGAAATAACGGTATCACCAAATTGACCTCGCAGTAAAGCGATGGTTTCGTTAGAGGTATGGCACGTAGCGCCATCCTGTTGGAACCAGAGTTCTTCCAGATTGTTTGCAACAACAATTGGGAAGAAATATTCGTTTAACATTGCCCGATAACGAACTCCATTTACGGTGACATGCTGTCCTTGAGCATTTTCGAAGAAATACGGTCCAATGACACCACCGGCATGAATGGCACACCACACTGTAACTTTCTCCGGATGCAAAGGTGTTTCTTCATATTCATGAGGATTCCTCTCGCTCCAAATCCGGCAGTTCTGTTTGTTCACATAGCCGTTTAACCAAAAATGAGCTTCATCGCTGAACATCACAGTACGATAAAAAAATGGATCTGCAGTCAGCTGTTCTAATGCCCAAGCAGAAAAACCACGACGAAGACCATGATCAGGTGGCTTCAGTTCTTGCACTAGTTGGATTTTGTATGGATGCATACGCAAATCCTTCCGTAAAATCGTCCAAGTTGATCCATATGTAAGGTCCAGTTGCTGAGCACGACGTCTAACAGACAGATTTGGATTATCACGAACACTTTGTCTTACAGCTTCAATGTTGTCTGCATTTCTCACATTTCTTACACGATTTGTTAAGGGATTATCCAGCAACGTAAACTCACGTTCAAATTTCGTCACAACATTACGAATTGTTTGTTCGCTTGGTCGATTATGAGGACCATAGAGTGCACGTAGCCCACGCCACGTTTCCTTTACAGAGCGTTGTCTCTGATAATAAAGTTTAATAATTTCGCAACGTTCTTGGGATGTTAAATGTGCCATGTTGTTTTGTAATAAACTAATCTACACAACTGTCACATAAAAGACGGTTGTCACATATGCAGTGCTGCTAATATTACAGTTTAAAATATTAAAGCACCAAATTGATCACTCATTATTATTTTAAAGCCAAATCCGAATTCACAATTTACGGTTCTGGTTTCTTTGTTTGTTCAATATAATTTGAATGATTATGTTAGTTTTGTGTCCCTGATTATTTCCACTGAATTTTTAAAACTTTTTTTAATTATGTATTTTTTGAAAACCAAATTCTGGTACGTTGGAAAAGAGTTAATTTTGCCATTAGGCGATCATATCAAGGCAAATGAGATGCAGTAATTATTTATAACAATTTGGGGAATCCACATGAAGTCGTACAAGCTGTGTCTCAAAGTACTCCCGAAAAATAGACGTCTATTTATTGTAAATCCAGAAAGCGTAGATTAGAACTTCGTAGACAAGAAAGTAACAAAATACGCAGCCGAAAAACTGCTGCCCAAGGTGACGCGGGCTGTGGGCTAGATATGACAGTAACAATATGCCTTCAAAAGAGAGAAAGTTTTATAAAGTAACAAAGTACCAATATTCAGACCGCTTCAGAAAAACTGTTGGACAATGTCGATCCAATAAGTGGGTGGAGGAAAGGCAAAAAAGATTAACTGCTTCCAAATTTGGAAAAGTATGCAAATTGCGACACACGAGATCAACCGCCAATAGTGTAAAAAACATCTACAGTCAATTTGTAGGTACACAAGCCACCAAATACGGAAGCAATAACGACATCAGAACAATCGAAAAATTTAAAAATTTTAAACTTAAAGTAAGTCCTCGTGGATTATTCGTTGACCAATAATGTTCATTTTTGCGGCTTCTTCAGATGGTTTGGTGGGAGCTCACGCAATTTTGTAAAATATACGTCCTATGAGCACTTCACCAGTGGAGTGAATAACTTTTTGTGCAGTCGAGGATGGAAAATTAAAACTGAAAATCTATAACCGTTATATGTACCAAATCCAAGGACAACTCCCCGACTTTTTTCGAGAAATTTGCCCCCTCATACCATAATACAGAATTATACTCAGTGACATGGAAATCGCAACACCAAGAAGGGGTAGAATTTTTTGACAAAACTTGGCAGAAACGTTTAGCTACTAAAAGGTAGCAATTGATTGAAATTTTAAAGAAAAAGAACAAAATATAAACCTAATTTTTATTAATAATGGGTTGGTCCCCCTATTTACACACTCCCCCACTCTTCGTGGCATCGATTCTAGCAGATGGTCGATTACCTCTTGAGGTATTGTGTCCCAAGCAACCTGTAATTCGTGCTGTAGAGCTTGCAGCGTAGGCGGAGGATGCAGCAAGTTCCTCAGTCTTCTCCCCATAATGTCCCAAACATGCTCGATGGGCGAAAGATCGGGAAATCGGGGTGGCCATGGCAGGAGATTGACATTATTCTCTGCAAATAGTGCCATAGAACGTCTTGCAATATGGGGACGGGCATTATCCTGCTGAAAAAGTGGGTCTTCCAACTACTGAAGAAATGGAAGAATATGGGGTTCTACCACCTTATCCACATATCGCTGGGCGTTCATATTGCCTCGGATGAATAAGAAATGGGACCTACTCCCATAAGTTATAGCACCCCCTACCATAATCCCCACAGTTTGGTGCACATGCCTCGTGACAGAAAATTCAACATTGCGACGTTCCCCACGTGTTCGTCTGACTCTCATACGGCCATCATGCATCCCCAAACAGAATCGGGATTCATCACTGAACACCACCCTATGCTACTCTAGGTTCCAATGCAGTCGCAACTTACACCACTCCAAACGTTGCTGTTTTGAGCCGTTAATGGTAACACAAGATGTGGCCGATAGGATTGCAAGCTGAAAGCTATGATTCTGCGGTAAACCGTGCGAAGTGTTACAGGACGACCTTCATTAGCTAACCATTGATCGGCAGTTGATCTGGTACTGGAGAATCGGTTTCTTGTTGCCATAAGTCGAAGATGGCGGTGCTGCACCTCATTTGTTCTTCTACGCCCCCCGGTTTCTCTTCTGCGACGTTCCTGACCCTCCCTAGTCCATGCCTGATAGCAGCGCATGATAGTGGATTGGTTCAGGTTAAGGCGATTTGCAATTTCTCTGAACGAGAAACCACCTTCGCGCAAACCAACAATACGACCTCTGTCGATTTCGCTTAATTGGCTCTAATTTCCACGTTGGCGCACTCTAGACATGATCACACCCTCAAAACAAACGATCAAAAGCGAAAACAATTAAGAACTGAACAAAATCTGGCAAAACATACACCTGATAAAATTGTTAGAAAAAACTGAAAAAACTCACATAAGCCATTATCAATTGATCCATATGAATGAAATTTTAATCAATATAGTTTTAGTAATTATACGTTTCTGCCAAGTTTGGTCAAAAAATTCCTACCCCTTCTTGGTGTTGCGATTTCCATGTCACTGACTATACATTATATTAATATTATATCTTCTATGGCTATATTACAAACAGCCTCTACCTTCGCTTTAAATATTATAAGCGATTCGGCGACCGCACTTGAATATTTCCGCTGAAATCATAATATCGAATTTTTTCCTAAAAATAATACTTTCTCATACTGCAAGCAAAAATAGTGAACTGCGGGTTTCGTGAAAACGTTTTAATCTAAGTTTTTACAATATCGGCTTACGCTAGTACCATATCTGAGCAGGAAACTGAAATCAATAAATAATATGTACTTCTTTCGTCTTATTTCAGTAGTGGTGCTCAGCTCAATGCACAAACAACAAGCACTTATCGGATTAACCTGTCATCCGTTGTTGACAAGAGTTGATGAATTGGGTTAATTTATTCCTGCAAGAGGGTAGCCTAAATTTTACTAAATTTTTGGAAATTTTTAATGCAATTTCCAGTTATAGTAACTAAATTCAATGATGCCAAACAATTTGAAGATGTAATTAATCAAATTTTATCATCTGAATAACTTAGTTCGTCAAACTAAAGAGGCAGATTTTCAAAAACCTATATATTTTGTCATTTATAGGCTAAAGCACCTCTTTCACATTCGTTCAATTACAAAAATTTTGTAATTTTATTTCTTAAATGTGGACAAAAAAGCGTTAATAAGTTTATGAAGTGAGAATGCTTTTAGCTTCTACCGTTTAGCAGTTATTTGGTGTTTAGAATGTTCTATTTGTGATCATATATCTCTTGCTAAATAACAGCCTTAACTATTAACGTACAAATAAATCATTTTTTGACAAGCGTTACATCACTAATATTTCTAAAGCAAACTATCAAAAACCGTTCAATTCAATTCCAGAGCCCCGTATAAATTTGCAACCTTAAGGAAAACTCCGCCGTTTCTGAAAATATTACGTCAATTTTCCGTTTTAAGTTCGGTTCCATCAGCTGTGAGGACGTCTATTCCCAAGCAGCAATTAGCTAAATTATTTATATCTTCGATTACATCGCGCCCTATTATAGCGGGGCTTAATTAAAATTTATGCAGCCCAGTAGACACAGAGAACAAAAATTTAATTAGAAACGAGCAAAAGCGCGCTTCATTAACGAAAATTGAATAATAAACTCCATCCTGATTTCAAATGTCTGTTTTCCGAGGTTTTAGTTGAATCCGTAGGCAAGGCCTTGGTTTGAGTTACAATAAAACAAGTGCAGCTTTATGTCCAATGCAGGAGATCTTCAGCGGTTCTAGAAATGCAGTTTCCAAAGGTCAGGCTGAACTTACAGCAACTCATGCATTTAATCTCGGTTCAGTTTACATTTTCGAATCAGATTATGTACAGCTATCGGGCTGATTACGATTTCCACTCCGGAGAAGATGTTTATGCAATTAATCGGATTTATAGCTGCTCAGTTACTCGGTTCTCCCATTTGGAGGCCTAGGAACTCCGAGTAAACAAATGTGAAGCCGATGCTAATATCAACCCTATATCAAGTTCTTTCTAGAAAATGTGATAAAATCAGAGAAAATCTTTTCTACATTATCTGTCATGCCGTACTTACAACTTGAGAATAATCAAACAAAACTGGAGTAGTCAAAATGTAATTATTCGAGCGAATTTAAGGGAGTTAAATACATTTCTAATTAGTTAATTTGTTTTCCAGTGAATGAAAATGAAAATTGACTTAAAGAATTATGTTAGACAAGCTTGCTAATTTAAGGGCATTCAAGGCATGAGAAGTTTTAATACCACATTCATAACCATTATTTGTTTGGGGATTAACTTCGCTATTCGTTCTAAGCGATGTTTGCGCTATTTAAGAAAAAATAATGTTAAAAGTTTTCTGAGAAGCTCTTATTATTTATTAGCAGTGAAATTTACACGCTTTATAATCAATGTCAGTGAAAGCAAAAATGTAAAAGGAAACCGGAAACATTATTCAAATTTATAAAGTATGAACCAGTGAAGAGAACGGTATTTGATATGAGGAACATCCAATTTTTATTCTTGGATAATTCGAAAAGTAAGCGCTGAGTTTGGATTGAAATAAGTAATATTTTGTAAGCTTCTTATACTTCTCTCCCCATGTCCCATCTGAACCTGGGCCTCCCACATTTTTCGCATCCTCTCTTCCTTGTTCTGTGCACTAATCTTCCAGTTGTGGGTTTTAAGTAATTGCTTTTCTATGTTATCGGACCATCCTTGTCTTGGACGGCCTCTTGCTCTTCTACCTTCCATTTGTCCTTGATGTATTTTCTTTGGTATTTTGCGATCATCCATTCGTACTACATGTCCAGTCCATTTCAGTCTTAGCAGTTGTTATGCTTATTTGATTTTGCCACTTCATGTGAATTAAAGTCATATTTTAATTGCCGCTCTGTAGCCGATTACTATATTGTTATTTCCCAAATACAGTTGTAGTAAACCTTTTGTTATTACCATGCAAAATTGCCGATTAATGTTTTGTCTGTGCGCTTAGCCCTGGACGCTTTCTGCGAATTTACGTGTTAAATTGTTCCAGAATTATTGCACCATATTTCGCAATGTGGTGTAATATTTCTCTCATCTTCGGGGACCGTTGACAAATTACGAAAAACAGTGGACGCTAGGCTTTGGGAGTGAACTGACGTGTTTCCTTTTGTGTCGCAACTCTTCTGCTAATTGAGTTATCGTTTCGTGTTTGTCTTTGACTTGCGTCGAATTAAAAATATTAGCAGAGTGTCAGCTTTGTGCTAAAACAACTCAGTGAAATTGTTTTCTCGACTGTGTCGGATAAAAGCGATCAAACCCGTGGAAGTTCTGTTCTTCGAGCTGTTTTAAGTGATCCTCCCGTCCAGCGGTGAATATATTGACATCTAAAATTCCCACCTCTTCTCTCTCGACGCCGAAAAAGCCCTTTTAGAAGCGATCCAACCTTCAGGAGCGTACCAGCGAAATTTTCCCGCTTCCCGAAGATCTTAGGAACACCCCAGTTGTCCCTCTCCTCTCTCAACACTAAGGTAGGAGAAATTCTAATGGTGCGGTGAAAACTTTTTCTAAGTTAATCTTCAAGTTTCAAGTGCTGAACCTTTTTTGAAATACGACGTAAAGCGACCTTCAGTCGACAAATGTTCTTTCTTCTTTTGGTTAACTAAAAGGTAATCATAAATTGTATTAAATTGTAAACTCCGACGCCACTGGCTGCGCAGATGTGTTCTAAGAAATTAAATATCGCAAGCCACTGACGGCGAGCCTTTTTCAGTTCGAACGTTCCAACAAATTCTTGTATCAATTAACCATAAGGCATAAATATTACCATTAACCATGTCATCATCATAATTTCTATATCATGTCAATAATCTAAAAGAAGTTGAATTATATTCGTCTTGAAACTTACCATATCTTTAATTTTTGTACATTTTTATCTTTGTGTAAATGAACTTTGCAAGTTTTACATATAGGAAGAGGCACAATAAAGATGAGTCCGATTCCCGTAAGCTGCTAGCTTCTCGGCCTTTCACGAGAACTGGTAATCTGCTGGGGTTTGGAAGGTGGCGCCCGTTAATTTTGACCTACCCTGTATACAACTAGGAATATTTCCCTCAGGTAAGCGGTTTCCGTGAACCACCCCTACTCCTCGGAGCTAAGCTGTAGGCTTTTTTCCCACCTATTCTGTTTACACAACTAGAAAGATTTCCCTCCCGTAAGCGGTTTCCGTGAACCACCCCTACTCATCTGAGCTAAACTGTAGACCTTTTTCCACCTATTCTGTTGCCGGTCGACGAAAAAGCTCGTTTGGCCCATAACATAGTTTTGCAAATTCTACTATGTTTGCCTCCTTATTCCTCTCAATTCAAAATTGTACCTTATTCTCCACAGTCCTTCTTCTTGTATTGGACCCAAAATTCTTCGTCGTATTCGTCTTTCAAAGCGTAGTAATGTTTCTTCTGCCTCTTTGGTCATTCTTCATGGCTGACATCCGTATGTTACCACCGGTCTTAGTCGTATCCTTTACGTTACTGTTTGTCCTCATCATCATATACATTAAGGGTGAAACCTAGTAGTTTCTTCCGATCTCATGTATATCGGTATATTATGTGTATTGTTAAAATTGATCGTTCCAACGCTTTCTTGGGCGCTCCAGACTTCTGCGTCCTCTTGGTCTGTATTTTAATACTTGTTTTCGGATACCGTAATCGCCCATTCTGTGTAAATGATCTCGCGATTGCAGTCTATATTGTTCTATTTTTAATTAATGTTGTTAATATTCAATTCTTCTTCAATTTCTTGGTTATATTTTCGATATGATGCTATAAAGATTGACATTAATGAGAAATATGTTATGTTCCCGGATGCAACACGTAGATGAATTTCTTGCATAATCTTGTTTTCACTATTTATTTATTTGAACTCCCAGTACTTGAATTGCTCTACTACTTCAAAATTTGTGTCCTCTATTGTAAAATTTTGACCTATTTTTCTTCGAGGTTTTACTGTTAACATCTTTGTCTTCTGTTCATTGATCTTCTCCTATCTTCTGAGCTTTTATTTCTATTTTCCTGTAGATGTCTCTAATTTCTCTTTCGATGTGGCTATCAGGTTGATATCATCTGCATATCCAATCACTTGGTGTTACTTGTTTATAATGGTGTCGCCGATATTGTCTGTTGCTTCTCTAATTACTTTTTCCAGTACTAGTTAAACAGTACTGGGGCAAGCCCATCCCCGTGTCTTACCCCTTTGGATGTTGTGAACGTCAGGGACATTCTATTCTGCATCCTCACCGCAGCTCTGGAGTTTTCCATGGTCATTCTTGTTAAGCTAATTAATTTACTCGGAACGTCTGGTTCTTCCATAATGTTGTACAAGCTTTTTAGATCTATGCTGTCATATGCGTCCTTGAAGTCAATGAATAGTTGACATATTGTATGTTGTATTCCCATGCTTTTTTGGGGAATTTTTCGTATTGTGAAAATTTGGTCCACGGCGGATCTGACCTGTCTGAAACCGGCCTGTTATTCTCCGATTATGTGTCGTTAAAGTCGGTGATTTTTGAACAAATATAGAAGACACAAAAATGGGTTATCTTTATATTAAATATATCAAGAGTATTTTTCCTCTGTACCTAATATTTATTTACTTAGAACTTTACAAGTCAAGCTATAAAAATATTATTTAGTAATATTACGGTAATAATGTATTTATAAGCCCTTGCTACATGTGCGTTGTCGCGATAGCCCAGTAGTAAGCGCCTTGCTTCGTGCGCGCAATATTTTACCTTTATATATCCACAGGTTCTAATTTCTTATGCATATAACATAATTATTTTTTCGGGTTCAACTTTGTACAGAATAAGCTCTTTAAAATGTAGTGTAAATAGCTAAAAAGCGTAGAAACTTTCGTTAAAGTGGATGATTTTTGGATAATTGTAGAAGATACTTAAGAATTTTAGCTTGTAGCGGAAACAGTCACGTTACGTTATAGCAAGGACACAACCCTAAGTACGCGCCCCGCATTACCGACCCCACCATGAACCACGCGCCGCCCGCATCCGCTAGATGGCGCCGCCCGAAGCTCTTACTAATGAAGGGACATCGAAGCGCCCTTAATAGGAGTTTACAAAAATACGTTCGACAAGCAAGAAAGCAAGCAAGCAAGCAAGCAAGCTCAGCTCACTCAACCATCAGCTCTGGAACGCATCTCTTGGGGATCATTCTAGTTAGATACGAGTGCTGTTGACTTGCCCGTGCTCATCCAAGCGTTCACCAGTGTTTCTGTGTATATATATATACGGTTTTGTGCTTCCTATTCTATCTGTGTTCGTCTCAATATCTTGTATTTACGTATGTGAATTAAAGACTTTAGCCGAGGCTATAATTTTTATATGGGAAATATATTTGCTTTCGGGCAAATATAAAATTCCCCACCCCCTCCAACACTCTTATTTTAAATGGAAAATTTTATTAAATTGTTTCAAAATGTGACAATAAAGTAGTAACTCGGTGTCAACAATGGCCTTCCAAAATACATGGCAATGTAACTTCGACTGGGAATTTTATTAGACATCTAAAGGTACGTGTTAATTGTTAACTATATTAATCAATGTCAATTCTTTTAATCTTACATGAAAAATATGAATTTTAAATGCAGTTAGAAACCTTTTTTATATGGGAAAACTATTCATAAATTTGATTTCTTGTATACAAGTGTGGTTCCGGTCCTGGCAGAGCAAGTGAATACACGAGTGAAAACCAGCTCCAATATTTAAATCGCAAACGGGCGATATAAAGTGTAGATAGTGAGTGGAAGTGGCACGATAACAGTAGTAAGAAGGGAGAACACCTTACACCAGTTAGAAATAAGTTGTCCTTCGACGGGTAGACGGGGGCCAGCTGCTTCGCGCGGTGCAAGTGGGGCAAAGATAAAGACTATCAAGCGCTAAACATAAACAATATACAGGGCCGTATCCTGAGAAATTTAAAATCACAAGAAAGTAACTAAAAATACAGCGAAAAATGCAGCAAATGCTGGAAGAAATGAACAAGAAATTAGACAGAATGGAAGAAAGAGACCAACGAATGGAAAAGAAAATGGATACAATTCAAATGGAACTGAATAAAATTAAGGACGAAAATAAACAGCTGAGAAGAGAAAATCAACAACTCAGACAAAGGGTAACACAACAAGAGGAAAGAATGGAAGGGATAGAAAGAGAAATGAGAAGAAAGAAAATAATCATACACGGAATAGAAAGGCAGGAAGGGGAGAACGATTTACAACTAAAAGAAAAAGTAAGGATAGTTCTAAGGGATATGGAGGTAAAAATATTAATCGAAGAAGAGGTAACAGAAATCAGAAGAATTGGAAGACAGCAAAACGGGAAATATAATCCAATCCTAGTGGAACTAAGGGAATGGACAAAGAAAATGGAGATACTGAAAGCGACAAAAAAACTAAAAAGCACAAAAATATACATAGAAGAAGACTACTCAAAGGAGACCCAAGAAACAAGAAAAGAGCTAATAAAACATAGGAATAGAATAAGGACAGAGGGACACCAGGCAATGATTAGATATAATAAGTTAATAATAAATGGAGATGCCTACTACTTGGAACAATTAAACGAAATGGAAAAGGATAACAAGAGGAACATACAGCATGAAGAAATACCCAAAGGAAAAACGGGAGGAAGAACAATCAGTGAAAGATCTCCAGAGGAAGAACTGCAAGAACAGTTAAGCAAAATAACCAGAACTAGCAGGAATACCGGGGCGATTCCAAAAAACTTAAACATGGATTAGCCTCACATAACCAAATATCTAAAATGGTACAAACAAAGAAACAGGCTATGAAAAAGGACACGAAAAAAGGAAAAGAAATAGAAATTGAAACAATAGGGATAGGAATTTGGAACATAAATACACTAACAGGGAAGGAGATTGAAATAACGGAGGAAATAGATAGCAGTAACATACAAATCTTAGGACTAAGTGAAACCAAGAAAAAGGCTGAGGGAAGTACAAACTTAACAAACAAACACATACTGTACTATTCGGGAGTGAAAGCAGAACAAAGAGCAAAGGAAGGAGTGGGAATAATAGTCACAGAAGAAATAAATAAAAGAATAACAGACTTTAAGGCAATAAACCCGAGAATAATTGCAATTAGTATAAAACTGGAAGAAATAATAAACATCATACAAATCTATGGGCCAGTAGAAGGAACAGCAGAGGAAGAAATGATACAGTTCTACACGAATCTACAACAAATACTGGACGAAATGAAAGAAGAAAATGAGAAGACAATAATAATGGGAGATTGGAACAGCAGAGTAGGAAAAGACTATAACAGAGGAATGGGATGTATGGGAATACACGGAGAAGACACACTAAATAGAAATGGAATAAAAATGATAGAGTTCTGTAAAGGAAACGACCTACTAATAAAAAAACACAATGTGGGAACAACCAAAAGAAGACAGATACACTTTTGAGGCAGAAGAACGAAGCGCTAAAAGTTTGATAGACTACATAACATATACACAAGATTTAACAGAGACAATCCAGAAAATCAAAACGATAAAAGAAGCGGAATTGGGAACACACCACAGATTAGTGAGAGCAGAATACAAAGTAAGACTAAGCAACAAGGAAGAAATAAGGAACTACAGTAGTTTAGCGATATACAAGCTAAAAAACACGGAAAACAAAGAAAAATACCAGAAGGAGACAGATACAGAATTCCAAAAATTGGAGAATGGAAGAACAGACTGGACTTTAGAAGAAAGATGGGCACGTCAAAAGAACCCTCAAACAGGCTAAATTTCCAGGTGTGGTAGGATCGCTCCCTGGCGTCGGTGGTTAGCCATAGTAGCAGAAATAGGCCGACGTTAAATAAAAAAATAAAACAAACAAAACAAAAGTACGAGATGGTGGAATAGTGACGTACAAAGACTGATAAAAGAAAAGAAAACGGCGTGGAAACAATATATACAAACAAAAACACAGCAAGAAAAAGAAGAATATAACCGAAAGAGAAACATAGTGAAAAACGCAATCAAAAGAGCAAAAAAGGAATCCTGGAAAGAGTTTGGGGAGGAGATAACAGAAGTACACAACACAGACTACAGAAAATTTTGGACAAAAATAAAAAGATTAAGGAGAGATAAAAGGAAAGAAATAAAAGCGATTAAAAATAAACAGGGACAAATACTAACAGACACAAAAGAAATACTTGGAACATGGATAGAACATTACACAAATAAGTATAACACGACGGTACCAGATGATAAAATAACAAGAATAAAACAAGTAGAACAGCAACAGAAAATCAAGAGAGAAGAAGTCGAAGAGGCATTACAAAAAATCAAAATTGGAAAAGCAAGCGGAGAAGACGGCATTGCACCGGAGATGATCAAATGGCTGGGGGAAAAAGGAATTCACTGGCTATGGGAGATATGCAAAAAAGCACGGGAAGAACAAAAAATCCCGAAAGATTGGGAAAATAATCTTTTAATCCCGATATACAAGAAGGGAATACGGATGCAATGTGAAAACTACAGACCAATCTGTTTAGCCCAAACCAGCTACAAGCTATATACAAAGATCCTAGAAAAAAGACTAAGAGAACACGTGGAATCGAAACTGGGAGAAGAACAGGCAGCTTTTAGACCAAACAGACAAACAAACGACAACATATTGCTATGTACGGACAGCAACGTTCACTCCTAATTCAACCATAACTTCAGTTACTTAAAATAACTTCACCTTGCATCCGGCTAGCTCTCATAAAAGTTTATCTCAATTGCTGGGTCGCTCATTTATTATATTACCACTTCTTCGTAGTTTGCTGTCTTTGACTCTGTTTACGTCCCAAATGAAAGATTACCAGTATATTTAACGTCCACTTTTTATTACTTTTATAAGGTTACAATTATTCCAAACTCATTCCAATCCAATCTTAACATTTTTTAATATTTAATTTTGAATTTAAAGATTAGCTCGGATTACTGTGAATAATTTTCACCTCCGCAGCTTTACATTTTTATTTACAAACTAAAAAATTCTCTTTTTTTCCCCCCCAACAACCCAGTGTTTGGCCAATCGAGCTCCAGGGTTCTTTTCATTCGTCCAACACCTACGTTGGAATAAATACTCTTACTTGGTATCCCTCGACTCGCCAGCCACCTAACAGTATTTGAAATTTAGGGAATTTTAAATAATTTTGTAGGTGTAGGTGTAAATTTGGGATTTCTGAGGCGGGGGTGTTTCCTGTTCGGAAGAATTTTGAGGGACTTCCTTCTTGATTGTCACGGTGTGCAGTTGCTTTGCTAGTAATGTTACGCTGATTATTGAAAGATTTTTATATCTGCGAATATTTCAGATTTAATTAATCATCCAGTTCTGTAAGAGAATTTATGCATTATTTGGTTCAATATTTTGTGGTTGAATAAATTCTCGAGGGTTTTATTGCCCGATTAAATACACTACCAGTACTTTTACGGTCGCCGCATGCTTTCGTGATATTGAAGCACGCTCTTGGGACTGTTATCTCTGAATCTGCCTGTGAAAAAATTTTCGTCTTAAGAAAAAAAATATGTCAAGGCCCCACGAACGTTGGACGCCAAAATTTGTGACGCCCAGCTAAAAGAACGGCGACACAGTGAAGGAAATAATTTTTCCTACACAAAAAAAATATCTAACGACAACACCAGTAAGGTCCAGGTATCTAGACAAGGGTTTGACCAGCGTCGGTCGGAGAAGGAAGGGTTCAAAGTATGTAGGCGCCAACTGTTTAAAAAAATAAACCCTTGGTCTCGAAGATGACGTAGATAAACAGGAATCTCCCTGAGAGAACGGACTTACCTTACTGATAACACTAACGTCTTTCATATAACTACAAGACACAATAAAACAACAAAATACTTGACGTAATTTTCGAGTATAATCAATAAATGGAAAAATTAAAATTACAGTTAAATATGAAGGTTTGACCAAATAAAATCGTTCATTAATATCTCAAAAATATTGACCCCAAATTGGTCACAAATATAAAGTATAAATATCTTTTAAATAAGAACAGACCACAGACGTCCCTGTCTGATTTAATAATTCGTATAATGATAAAATTTAATCCTGGGGAAAACGATAATGCGTCAATAAGAAATGAAATTAACAAGAAGCCTTAACTAGCCTCGCAAAAATAATAATTCAATACGTAACACGCCTAATTCATGATAAACGAGATCTCGATTTTGTAAACTAAGAATTAAATACCTACTATTGAGGTATAAGCGCATCGACAATAAAAAAAAATAGTTCACGCAATATCCTCCCTTTGAATTTCTGCGTCAATAAGAATTAAATCAGAACCTCGAAATATGCGGACCGTTTACAAAGGTTATAAAATGCAATAAGTGTTAAATCTATAAAAGAATTAGTTGAAAAATTTGTTCGGTATAAATGGTATAATTTGAATTTGTACAACGAAATGATTATGCGGTCGTATTCTGCCGGATGATCTTCAGAGTCCTTGAAGTCCGTAAATTTTAAAAGAATATTTTAGACAGACCTTGCTAGATGAAAATTCCAATTACAGCGACCACCTGAGCTGACAGCTGGCGTTCACACTCGCACGTTTGGAACTTGGCCTTGCAATTTTCTGTGGCGTAAATACGACTCGAATCTTCTCCAAATTCTTCGATGTAGATATAAAACTTCCCGCAGTATGTAATCTTCCACAGCTACGTATTTTTCCAGTAGTTACTTAAATTCCAATAGATATTCAAATTCTCAGCAGCTCTAAATTGCTCAGCAGCTCTAAATTGCCCAAAGATGTAAATCGGCAAATAGAAAAACCTCTTCAAGGGTGTAATAAATTGGTTAAAAAAAACCAGGGCAAATCTCACTAGCACCACAAGGTTAAGATTTCCTTTAATACTTGAACTTTTCAAACAAATTAGGAATAAATCCTTCGATCGAAATAGACCGCGATGAAAATCAAGCTACACACTTGTCAGGTAACAGAATTCTTCTGCCGGCTCGAGAAATCTAAACTACGAGGACATTTTTAAGCTACGCATGCGCGAAAGCAAAAATTTGAAATTGAAATCTCGAGGCGCGCTAAACACACACTCAAATTGAAACAACTCAGCAACATACACTGTGCGTCGAAATCGCACGTTACAGTCAATTGTAGTAGCCTAGGGATTGTCCCGTCTATATTAAGCTTTAGAATCTGACAATATGAAAATTGTAACTGTCACACAGTGTGACATACAGGTAAATGTCATCCAAAGCTCATTATAGCTGACTGCAGACGGAATAGCTTTTTTTCTAGGCTTGCTGCAATTGACTTAAAAAAATCACTTTGTATGTAGTATGCAATTATTCAGCTTTAATTATATACATTCATACAAGCTTTATATACTGTCAAACTACGAAAATATGGTAAACGTTTTTATTACCCGTCTATTTCACATATCTGTCACCTCCCCGGTCCCGACCCTGACATACAACAGGGGTTGTACTGCAATAAAGATAATCTAAGGAACATTCATATTTAAACGCGCGAAAGCCAGATCAATGTCATACACTCTAAAATAATATTTTTATTCTTATTTTACACTCATTTTTCTACTTGTATTATATTAGTCCAAGAAAATATGAAATGTCAATTTTAAATCTTTTAGTAATTGAAAATACTTTTACTGCAAACAATTTGTTGACTCACACTGTAGAATACATTGTAGGGATGAATAGTAGATCAAACGTTCTACTTCACTCCCGGTAGTAGGTTAAATCAGCTTCAAACAAATAACTTTTGTTTTTTATGTAGACATCAAAAACATTAAAGTTTTATGTTCAAATTTTAATATGTGATATAAACGTTTATGTGTATGATTTCAAAGTTCCCAAAATTTGAGCACTGAACGCTAGGTAATGTACCGATTATGTTTTATGTGATTATTTATGCATGGATAATATTTTAGGTTAACTAGAATTTTTGCATGGAAAAGCAACCCATCAGAGAGATTATTGTGAAAAGCGAAATAGTTCAGGATGATGAGCTTGGCTATGAAAACTCTTTCGGGCTTTCCGTGGACCATAAAGTTAAATCGGAACCCTCATTTATTGAAATTTCAACTGATGGTAAGAATAATTTTGACGTTACCGTTTTGGAAACATAATTAAACTTAATTTATAGACGTGGAGGACAGGGAAACCGAGCTATTGGAATACACCGCTTTGTCTGAACTCCAACATGAAGATTTCAAATCGGAACAGCCAGAATATGAGGAAGTCTTTATAAAAGATGAAGTTATAAGCAGATCTTTGCCAAAGGAAAAACCTCTTAAATGTGAAACATGCAACAAAACATTCTCACGCAAAAGTCATCTGCAAGAACATATTACAACACATACTGGGGAAAAGCCACACAAATGTGATTTGTGTGACAAAGCCTTTGCTATTAAGAAAAATTTAACAACCCACATTGCCTCTCACACGGGCGAGAAACCCTTTGAATGCAAAATGTGTGGTTACAAGTGTTTGCGTAAACAGGATCTACAGAAACATTCAGTAACGCACACTGGAGAAAGACATTTCGAATGTCCTGTATGTAAATTTAAGTTTTCGCAAAAATGCCATCTGCAACGTCACATGAAAAGGCACCTCGGTGAGAAGGGAAAACCACATGAATGTACAATTTGCAAGAGAAAGTTTGCAGAAATTGCTGATCTTAGCCGACATGTGAAGATGCACACAGGGGAAAAACCTTTTGAATGCGAAACATGTCACAAAAAATTCACCGACAAGCAATACCTAGAAAAGCACGTACGAACGCATAGTGGTGAGAAAAAATACGAATGTAATTTATGTACGGCTGCATTTTTACTTAATGAAAGTCTGAAACGCCACATGAGAATTCACACTGGAGAAAGACCTTTTGAATGCAATACGTGTAAGAGGAAATTTACACAAGCTGGTAGTTTACGAGAGCATATAAGGACGCACACCGACGGGAATTTATATGAATGCGCGTTATGTAACACTACATTTGCTCAAAAAAGAAGTCTACGACGTCATATGGATAAATACCATTTGAATGCATTTTGAATATTGGAGGAAACTTTAAATTGTTATTGGAGCCAAGTAAACTTGATTGTATTACAAAACTTGATTAGTGGGGAGAAAAGCTGTTTTAAACCCTACTGCATAAAAATATAATTAAGGTGTAGTTGATGTTATAGTCATCACGATTACTTAATTAATTAAGTGACGAGCTCAAATATTTCAACATTAACATTGTTGTAGTGTAGAATAAAATAGAAAATTACATTGAACAGTATATTATATCTCTGACTATAACATTTATTGAACAGATTCTTCATCTTACAATAAACTTTCCTTGTCAAACTCTCCATTAATTGTTTACACGACAAGAACATAGGCTTCTATTTTACCTTCAAATAGTTCAAAGTAATTTGTCTTGTAGTTTTGGATCTTTGCACCTGAACAGTGAAGTTGTTATTGCCCTGACATCAAATATTTTGCGTAAGGTAGTTTCACAAACACAGTTTTGTTCAGACCTATTTTTAGAAATTCTTGGTTCTGCTGAAGAGCTCTGGTTTTACCCAAATTTATCAAAATGGCATGTCTGTATTAAATCAATCCAGAAATGGCGCTAATTTTTGTTCTATTCATCAAGGTGATTTGGGCACTTAAACAAGATTCACATTTGTTATTTATGTTTTCGGATATTTGCTCAAATTTATAGCTAGCTGTAGTTATGTTTCCTCTAGCTTCTCAAAAAAGAAATTCTAGAAATATATGCAGCTGCTATAACACTACACAATTTACGTAATTTTCACCCATAATAAATACATCTTTGAGATGCTCTGCATAATTCCTATAAACTCGCATAACCAGAGTGATATTTCCTAAATCACCAGCACAAACTAAGGTTAATTGCTTACAACAAGGGCTTTCTTTGCATTCACTGAGGATTATAAGTAACATATGTGAAAGGTTGGCAAGGATTATCTAACCTTATCTAATTTTAATTATATACAGTCACTCCGTTCCCCCTTGCATTTTGTGTTTACCGGGAAGTGTTTGTGGTTAGGTGATAAAATACGAAAATTGTTGTGGACGTGTCTGCGATACATCCTTAGCTACAAAAAAGTGTTTTAGTTACACTATATATCGTTGGCGCTAGCATCGCGTCGAGATTGATATACATAGAAAAGTAGCAACTGCGCGAAGTAACTTCCGATGTGCCGACTGCACGTTCTCACTTCGTTTTACTGGCAACATTGCATTCGTCAGTACTTTGAACTTTGCAGCCAGTTTCTGCCCTACAAAGTATTACTCTACGTTGCCCGTGCTTTCGATAAATTTCGTCCATTTTGATTTTGCAGAGTTAATAAATATTGTTCAACAATATTCCCTATTTTACGTGATTAAACGATTTTCGCGTATTTAAAATTGTATATTTCGCGCCTATTATTACAGTGGTTGCACAATACGTTAGGGGATTCCCCATTGGCCAGGGCCAAGTGATTTTTAAGTGTCATGGTGGTTAGTATGGGTTTGCTCAAAGATGGCTTGAATAGGTAGGAAAAGCAATATTTAAACAAATGTAATATTCAATGCTCAGCTACAAACAAATTTAGGGCAACCTGTTGTACCTCTAAACATTCGCTACTAGCAAAATTTATAGTAAAACTTGTACTTGTAGTGTATTTTGAAAAAAAAATTACAATTTTATGTAGGTAGATCGTTCCAAATTCAAATCTTAATAAAACAGAACTTTTACTTATTAAATCTTGAAATTATTTTGGTTGTTTTTCTAAATTTGTTGGTTTTTCTAAATTTGGTTATAGTTGTTTAATTCAGGGTGGGCCAATGAAAATGAAACAGACTTGATTTTTCAATTTATCGTCATTTTTAAAAAATCGCTAGGGCACGTCAATGTTTGTTTTGAGCGGGAAACTTTTTTCGTTAATTTTCAATCTTGTCATTTCTATCTCCTAGAGGTGGTGAGATTCGCCCTTAACATTTTAAGTGGAAAAGGAGGTAGAGTCAATTTAAAGTACACTAAATTCTCGTTTTAACGCTTCCTAGTTTTTCCAATTCGGATCAGTAGTTTTCGAGAAACTGTCTTTTAAAGATAGTAACCCGCCAAAAACCAATAATTCATAATTTTTCCCTTTTACCATAATTTACACCAGTAATGATTTATTGCAATTATTCTTGTTAAAAGTTTATATATTTGGGAAAGTAGTATTATGGGACGATAATTAACAAGATCTAATCTGTCTCCTTTCTTAATAAAATAAGATTAATAATATTATTCTGCATTTTTCCAAGTCTCGGGTATTGTTACTTCTTCTGGGGATTTATTTAATAAGATTTTTAGAATATCTGTTACTTCTTCTCCCCCTTCTAATAGCATTTCTTTCGTGATGTTATCTGTTCCCGAGGCTTTATTATTTTTTATTTTTTTCAGGGTGCCTCTTTAGTTATTTCTGGTATTTCTTCTGAGTTTAGTGTTTAACATGTTTCTTTGCAGTTTTCTCCTTCTTCTGTTTTTAATTACTATAATTCTTTATAAAATTTTTCAAGTCTTCTCTTGATGTTTATTTGCCCGCTGATTTCGTCGCCATGTCTGCTTTTCAACGCTATTATTTGTACTTTTCCCAGTGAAATTTTAAGTTTCTTCATGTTTTTATTATTTTCTATCACCTCTTTTTTTTTCTTGCTTTGAATTTATATTTTCTTTGATAGATTTTCTAATTAGTTTATTTAGTTCCGTATACTAAACTGATTTCTGTTTTCCTTGTTGTATTAGTTTTCGCCTCTCTCTTAGCATCTGTTTCACGCGATCTGAGAGTCGGTCGTCTTTGATACGATCGAATCGTGGGCAATGGAAGAAGGATTATAGAATAGCAGAGTATATCATCGTTATATGGCTATAATACATAACATATATCAGAAATCCGCTATAACAGTCCGAACATATAATGAGACGGACCCTATACCTGTCAAACGTGGCGTAAGACAATGGAATACTATGTATAAAGAAGTTTTTAAACAACTGAATTGGGAAGGGAAGGGCGTTAACATAAATGGAGTATATTTAAAGCGCCTTAAATATGCAGACGATATAATTCTTTTTGCCGAAAATGAAGAAGACCTTCAGAACACGATACAGGAACTAAATGACGCGTCAAAGAAAATTGGTCTAAAACTGAATTAACTAAAGATAAACGTAATGACAAACACCGGAGTAAGATTAGAAATCACACTAGAAGACACTCTGAAGCAAGTAGATCATTATGTATATCTAATCTAATAATAAAACCCAACCCCGCATTCAGAAGACTAAGCTACATATTAAAAAATAAATCTATCCCGCAGAACCTCAAATAGAAGGTTTTTGATCAATGCATACTGCCTGTTATGACTTATGCCGGGCAAACATGGACATTAACAAGAAAAAAACATGGATAAGCTAATAAAAACTCAACGTGCAATGAAGAGACGAATGCTCCACATTGCCTTAAAGGGTAGAAAGAAGAACAGACGGATAAGAGAGAAAACAAAAATAGTGGATTTAAGGCAAAGAGTTGGAAATTTGCGGGATACAACGCTCGACAAGCGGATAATAGATGGAATGCGATCATTCAACCTTGTTGTCCACGGTTAGGCAGAAGAACAAGAGGACGGCTCTAAATGAAATGGTCCGATGACATAAAGAAACACGCCGGTTTAATGTGGAATAGAAGGGCACAAGATCGAGAAACATGGCGACAAATTGGGGAGGCCTACATCCATAAACGGATTGAAGAGGGCATTTCTGGGGTAATTTGTTTATAATTTGTAATTAATTCACTGTTGATCCGTTGACGCAAATCATTTAGGGATTCTGGCTGAGTACTATAAATTTTACACAACTAAAAACATGTAATTTAATGATCATCTTTCAAGTTGCTAGTGGACATATATCAGACAGCTAAGATATCCAAGCTTATATTAATGATGGAAAAAGGTTTTTTTATGTATCGCTTTTTCTACTTATTGGGTCTCAAAAAAAACAAATCGCATTTATTCGAAGACCTTTATTTCTTCCTTTCCAAATACTATCTATCATTTAATTAACTTCTTTGGCAAACAAATTACTTACAAGATAATAATTCTTTCTTACATTACACATTCGTTACATTGGACATATATATGCAATTTCATATTTGATTAAGCAAAATATTAATAAATGAATTGAGCAAAAAAGCGTGAAATAAAAGAACTGATTGCCATAAAAAAAACGACAAACGTACTTTTTAATATTTTCACATTTGAAATTCCTATTTTCCAAAAAGTTTCTAAGTAATTTGTTTTCCAAAAAAATGTTTTAAATTATAAGTAGCCTAGGTAGCTATAAAGGTCTTTGAAACGTTATGCCAAAATAAATGCCATTTGTTGTAAGTATCATCCCAAAAAATCTCAAGGAAAAATAACACATACATATACACAATGATAAAATTAATTATATTTTCATTGTTTTAATTTAGGTATGCTCTTTGTATTGTATGTTCTATCTTATTTTGTAGAATATGTTAATAAAAGTTAATTACATTAAAGACAGTATTCTTTTGCTTTAAACTTAAACAAGAACCGAGCATACTTACACTATCGGTCAGCGAATTGTGCCAACCATCGCCGATTAGCCGAGCCCAGCGCGGCAACGTTGCTGGAAGCGTGTACGCTAAATATATACCCGTCGATTCAGAAGGGGGCTGCATATATACACAGAAGTGACTTCGTCACATGTGTAACTTATAAAAATAATTTTAAAAATGCTTTACCCTCTTTTGCAAACCTTGTTGTGGAAGTTCCTCTCATGGATATACGGCAATACAATGCAATACGATGTAAATGTCAGCTTCCGATCCAGGAATTTGATCTGTCGTTTCTGTGTAACTTGACTTCCAGGTTTCAAAAAGGTTGTTTTTGTTGTTCTTCATCTTTGGGAAAGCATAGAGGATATTTTGCAACCTTATCTGTGCATTCTTGAGCTGTACTTTCACATATATTAGGAAAAACATAATGGTTTTGACAGCTAGATATAATAATGTTAATTTGTGATTGTAATATTTTTCTTTAGAGAAAAATATGTTTGAAATTATGTTCTTATGTATGTAAGGAAGGTTTGGGTTAATTTTTATTAACTTTGAATATGTTCATAATCTCTCTCTCTCTCTCGTCGTGGGTCTTCATGTCTGAAGAGTCGTGACTTGTGTCAAATAATTTAGGATTTGGTTAGTATGACTTTCCTCCACAATAGTGTGTCCTCTGCATTTCTAATATTCTGTTGAAGAGGAGCACCAGTTATTTCGCCTATCTGGTCGAACCAGCGTTTGGGAGATCTTCCTCTTGAACGGCGTCCTTCAATTTTACCCTGTACGAGTTTTCCAGGTTATCATCAGTACGTCGAGTTAGGTGTCCAAAGTACTGTAGGATTCTTTTTTGCACTACCGTGGAGAGCCGGGTTGGCATTTTCACTTCTGTGACTGAAGCGTTTGTGCGGTGCTCTACCCAAGATATTCGCAGCATTCTCCTCCAGCACCAGAGTTCGAACGAATCAATTTCCTTTATCAATTGCTTTTAGTGTCCATGATTCAAAAGCATAAAGACCTACTGAGAACACTAGCGTTTGCACAAGTCTTATTTTACTTGCTAGTGTAATATTTTTGTCTTTCCAATTTTTATTGAGTTTTGCCATTGCTGACCTGGCCATCTTTAGTCGTCTGTTAATTTCATCGGTGCTACCACCATTTTTACTTATATAAGACCCTAGATATATAAAGTTATCAACCACTACGATGTTTTGCAGGTCTACTGGTAAGTTGTTTCCTCTATCAATTATCACAATCTTCGTTTTGCTTCTGTTGAATTCAAGTCCTAGGTTCCTACTTTCGTTTACAATCCACGTTAGTATTTCCGTCATTTCTTCTGGATCTTTGGCAATCAAGGTAGCGTCGTCTGCATATCTGGGATTTGTAATTTTTCTGCCCCCAATCGATATGCCCCCATTCCACACTTCTAGGCATTTCCGCATTATGTATTCGCCGTATATATTAAATAGGAAGGGCGATAATAAACAGCCTTGTCTGACCCCTTTGCTTATTTTAAATGAGGTCGACTGATGATTATCTATTCTGATCTTTGTATTGCCTCCATCATATAGTTTTTTGACAAGGAAGACTAGATGTTCAGGGGCGTCCATTTCAATTAGTATTTTCCACAGTTCAGTCCATCGTACGCTAGCAAATGCCTTCTTATAGTCTATAAAACATAGATATGCCGGCACATTGAATTCTCTGCATTGTTTATAATAATTTATTTAATTAATTGAAAAATTTTAATTGTCAATTTTCTTAAGCTTTATTGAAAATAGGTCGTGTGAGATATCAGTACCTATCTGAGGAATTTTGCAAGGAACATTTTGATGTTGTAACTTTAATTATAAGGAAGTTTATAGAAATTTGTAATTATTTTAGTTAATTTAGAGTTACGATTTCATTGGTGGAACCCCTCGGGGTTGACATAACAAATTCAAGTTTTGTTCCGTATCACAGCAACGGAGAATTTTTTGTGAAAATCTTTTGTTAAAAAACAAGTAAGTTGCATTAGATCCATCAACGAGGAAGTATGTTCCTCATGTAGCTCGCAATTGTTATAATTTTGTGTTCGAATTTGTGTTCTTAAGTAAATAAATATTCTTTCACCGTTTAACTTCGATTTAAAGTTTTTATTTCCCTCTGCGTAAGTGAAATTTTATGAAGAAAATTACAATTTGAGAAGATTGGAATGTTAGCGTGGGTTTGATCTTCATCTGTCTCAAGAAGCCTCATTTGAGAATGCGCTGTTTTAATTTGACAAGTATAAAATCTAAACGACAAATAATTAAATGTCATTATTCTGCTAGAAATAATGCAAATAAATAATTTTAATTACAACCAGTAAGAAAAAACAAGGAAGTTCTTCGAAATAAAAAATGCTATAAAATAAAAGAAAGTTCGTCGAAGTTAAAAGTGCCATAATAAATAAAATTATTGGATTCATACACAATACACAACTGAAAATCAATTTTCAGGTTAGATGTGTGGATTTCGAATTTACCTATTCAACAGACAATTACTAGTGTTTTAAAATTGGGAAAGCGCTTACCTGTGTACATCTGATTGCTGTTCTTCAGGATTTGGACATCAACAACTGCAGTTATCAACGTATATTTCTGCGAACAAAACGATCGACGCATCTTTTACGTAACGGACAGTAAACCTACGAGACACGAAATGGGGATTGCTACGTAGTCCGCCACATTTGAATGTTTTAAAGAAAACAAGTACGAGGTTTAAAGTTACTATAAAAATTAAAAAAGCAAATAAATAAAACCTTGTAGTTATTTATTGTATTTAATTTGGTGTGACATGTTTAATTTATGTTTTATAAAGGGAAAGCACAGATAATTGTGATTTGACTTTGATATTTGAAATGGCAATTTGAATGCATGTTTGTTGTCAGTTAAAAAAGGTATATAGAACGACCAATTGTAGCAGCTTCCCTGAGATCAACTAAAAAGGTTTGTGGGAATATTTGACTTGTGTTGGTTAAATAATTTATTAATTTGTATATGTGTAATATCCATTCAAGAAAGGATATCTTGTTTAAGAGTTTAACTTGTTTATGGCGCCCAACATAGTAAGATTAACCAGGCGCAATTTCATATGCAGTATTTAATTGATTTCAAAACCACAAAATATATTATAATAATTATTTAGAAAATAGGCTGGATCTAAGCAATATATATATATATATATATATATAATATATATGTATATGGCAAAGTGTACGGAAGGCGAGGCCCAGGACGAAGGAGAATATCGTGGCTGCAGAATCTAAGAAAATGGTTATCTCTAACTACAACACAACTCTTTCGAACAGCAGCCAATAAAGCTAGGATAGCTATGCTAATAGCTAACATCCGAAACGGATAGGCACTGCAAGAAGAAGAAGATATGTATACGTATACACAGTATCATTACATTATATACAAAGCTCGCATATAAAATTAACTGGAGCTGTTGTTTCAGTCATTTTAAACCATGGCGCCACGCCGCTAAAGAATTAAAAATCTCTAAAGACTTCTAGAGATAGAATCAAAGCTACTTTAATCGCCAAGAAACTGCTTTTAAAGAGTTAAGGCTATCTGAATATATAGATGACATAAAATGCAGACAGGAAACTGTTAAACTATTATTAGAGCAATTTAATACTACTGAAGATCAAATTGAAGACGCTTATGATTCTGAAGACAGCTTGTCAAATTAACGCGATTTGTTTGTAAATCAATATTTTTCGTTAATTGGTTCGATGACCGAGCACATTAATAAACATGCAGATGTTCCTCCTGTCTCAACCCCGAGTTTTTTCAACACTGAAACATTGAATTCCAATATAAAATTACCGATTTTAAATTTATCGGAGTTCAATGGCGAATTTGAAAATTGGAAATCAGTATAGTCAACAAAACTGTTCATCTTAAATTTCAATCGACGTATAATAATTTTGAAGACTTTATTACTTTATTAACTGTTCGGTATTACCTAAAATAACTGCGGGTATACCAACAACGTTTATCGATATAATGCATCTTAACATACCCAATAATTTGAGATTGTTGTTACTTCGCGTACAATTGCACAAAAATGTTTTTTAATAGTTCACTTAATTTAATTTAACAAAAGTAAGTAATTTTAATAAATGTAAATATTTGTTCGCTTATCCCTCTGATTATAGCTGCGCGGGATATCAAAATGTGTGTAATATCTTGGATAACAAGAAAATCAATTCAGATTTATGGTAGTTTAAAACATAGAAGTTTTTTGTAAAATTTAGGTTGGGTTAAGTTTTGCAATTGTGCTCTATTTGGCTCTGATTGGCTGTAGAAATTAAGAAATGCGTCACAGATTTCAACTAGAAATGCGTTCAAATGTGTTTCTTCATTTTGTTTCATCTCTTTCACAACCGCTTCGAATATTGGTATAGTGACAACCCGCGTATAAGTTACGAATGTTTGCAGTTCAATGGCTTTTTACCTTTTAGAGCCACCAACTTTCGTTCGGCTGCTCCGTAAATATTGTAGATTTGCGTTAATTCTGTTTTTATTACAAATAAAACCAGTTATTTTTGTTGTTTGTGAACCGGCGATTTTTAAGCCATTTCTGTGGCCGGAATAATGATTCTCTCCTTTAAAACGTATTTACAAGATTCGATATGGGACTCTGGGCATTTGGCGTCAGTAGATCGCCTTTTGATTTCGACCGGTTTTATTTTTCGCTACGATGGACGTAATTGTCAACTGCGCGTGAAACGTCAAGTCTGGATTATTGAAAGCAAACTTTCAAACATTTAATTCTTTACTTTCAACAAACTGAATTTAACGGGGATTGGAATTTTCGAAGCAAGGTTATGTTTATGAAGTCCAACAATTTATCGAGTTAGCAGCCATGTTTCTAGATCGTATAAAAGTACCGATTTTACGTTTGAGTTAAATTTACGTTCATTTAGGTTTTGTTTTATATGCGCTGAATTGAGGATGCCAAAAGTCTGTAATAGTTAAATATAAACGTACTTTAGAGCTAGTTCTAACGTTCCGGCAAAAGACACATTTAATTAAGTATCATTTTGTTTATAACTTCTTACATTCAGTGTCACAGTAATAAAAAATATAATCAATATATAAAAAAACATAATTATTACAATAATTAGGTCATTTTGCTTATAAAAACGCACTTATTTATAAATAGGAACCTTAAATCGAATAACATCCTTAATGTAATCAGGCAAATTCAAACTCTTCACTGCATCATGGAAATGGTAGGGTTTCGTTATTCTGCAAGTCTGCCTTACGAATTTTCTAGCCTGATTGCGACTTAATTCGAATAGTGATGGAAACTCAGGTACGCATTGAAGTCTTTCACTAATTGTTAGTTTTTTCCAACATGTCAAACCCAACATATCCGTTGGGAAAAGGTTTGTATAACAAGATCTTGAGAAAAACCCCAACCAGTCATGTGGTGTGCCCAACATATCGTATGGCGGATACTTAAACTTCCAATTCAACACAACCTGCGCAGTTTTTAAATCAAACTCATCTTCTAGGGCAAGAATAAATGGCAGCAGTGGGCATTTCATCTTGGAATATTTGTGCATAATAGCAATGGTGTCATCCTCAAGGAAATAGATCAGGATGTCTAATTCGTCGCTAAACCCGTAAATTATATAAGCAGTAACGATGTCTTGAATGTTAACCTTAGCCCCTAAGTGTAATCCCATGTAAATGAATTTTAATCTCTGCGATAAATTTATCTTCTTCTTGTAAAGGCCTCTTAGAAGTTCCGTGAAGAAGGGCCCGCGTATAGTCTCGACGCAACGAAACTCATAATAATAATAACATTGGACGAGTTCTGAAGCAATAGGGGAGTTTAAAATTATGGATAGGCAGTCCACCCAATCGGTTGTTGAAAACCTTGAATATGTAAAATAGTAGATCAAAAAGGGTATTGTACTCTTCAGGATAATGTCATAATCGTATCTTGCCCATATGAGCTTGAATAATGTAGCCTCTTTGTAAAATAACGAATTCACAACAAGATGTTTGTCATCTGGGCGAAATAAATTTATATTGGTCCCCATTTCAAAAAGTTGAATAGCAAGAGGGTTTACGAAACAAGTAGCATAATATAAAGCCGAACATCCGTAATTAACATGATTTAAGCAGTCGTTGTCGTGGTAATTGATTAATAATTCTGCCATTTCGAGGTGTGTACACGACAAAGAATCCATAAAAGGCGTCTTTTTCTCGCCAGATAGCACATTCGCATCGGCTCCATAGTACAACAGCAAACAGATGGCGTCTAGATTAAAGTTAATAACAGCGTAGTGTAACGGAGTCCGTCGTTGTTTGCTTATTGCGTTTACATTGGCGCCTCTTTTTAATAATTCATATGCAATTGTGGATGTGGGTCGTGCAATAGCATAGTGTAAAGGTGTGTCATTGTTCCTATCTGAAACGTTTGGATCGAATTTTTCATTTAGAAGATGCATTATAAAAGATTCGCTCCGCTTTCTCATGCTTTCCAAAAGCAGTGTTCTTCCTTCTCTGTCCTTAGTATTGGCATCTACATGACCTTGTTGTAAGTAATTATCCAATATTTCCACACTGAAAGCAAAATTAGCCTTGTTTGTGAGGAAACTTAAAACGCCGTATCTAGAAATCCGTTAAGTGGTAGCTGACAGCGCTCCTATTTGATGGAAAAATGTGATTATGGTGTAGCTGTACTTACGGGGGTATATTATACTCCCATTGTAGAGCGCAATCAAATATATTTTAACTAAAAGTTCTACAACAAATTTAATATACGGGGTATTTAACAATTTTCAGATTTAGTAGATCAAAAACTGTACTGATATCCAAAGAAAGGAGGTACGTACAGAATTAAGGAAGGTTCAATTGAGTGATACCTGTAAATAGAACGAATACTTTTACTTCGTGTATTTCCCGTAATCTATATTTTAAACGTAAACGTTACAAACATAAGAAATGTTACCTTAAATCATGCATCGTATTACATAACCTCAAATGTTTACTAGGTTATGTGCATTTAGTGCATATAGTGCGGAAGTTTTAAATCTTGATTAAGAGTGCGCCGATACTAATACCATTATATTTGTATTTTTACATCTGGGTATTTGATTCGCGAGGCCTCGAGAAACTTAAAAATACTTAGCGGAGTTGGTCGCGAATACCATTATGGTTGGAAGCGGAATAAATGCTTCGTAGTCTAGTAATAATTTCGCATTATTGCATTCCCTATATATTCAAGAATTTTCTTTTATTAATTTATTTAACGGAAGATACTGTTAGCCATGATTGGTTAATTCCTGTTACATCTTTATATATCTTTATTTAATCCCTACTTTAATTTCATGTGGCGATGTGTCAAAAAGGTTTGTTTGCGTGATTCTTTATATAAATTGAAATTTTGTAATTTATTGTTGTGTTTTATTGTGTCTTGGGTTAAAATAATTTACTTTGGTGACAAATTGAGCAATTACCGAAGCAAGGTAGGTCAGAACTCCAGGAAGGTTCCTGTTTAGCTCGTGTTATTTTCAAGGCCGAAGGAT
>JABXWE010000211.1:0-40465 GCA_014611495.1 Limonius californicus | reverse complement strand
ATTGCTTGCACTTGCTGAAACAAATACTGTATGTCGACAATTCTTCGCCCAGCAAGAGTGAAGGAATTGTTTTCTGTCGGTACATGTGTTTCTATGTACAATTCTTCAACTGATTCCATTCCCATTTCTTCGTCAGCATCAGAAACAGTTTCTTTTCTATTTTCTTCGGCAAAACTACTATTAATTTCAGTATCAATTGAAATATCCATCCATTCGTTCGATAAAACTTGTTCATCGGATGGTTTTGAAATGGGAGCAACGGAGCTAAAAAGAAACATTGCGTACACACGATTAAAACATGTATTTTGAGTAACAAGTGTTAAATTATTTTGACAGTTTAATTAAACATTTCAGTGCTTGATTAATTTTTGATTACTGTTTTTCAAAGTTTCTTTTTGCAGATCTTTTTACGTAGATTTCAGTGAAACAGTCATTTTTTTATATTCACCGTCAATTTTGAGTTATAACGTAAACTTGTGTTTTACTTTCCCATACCATCGGTATAGGAAAGTATTAATTTCGTGAAAAATTTCGATGTCGAGATTTTAACAAAGTCAACGCCTACTACGGTTTCTATTTAAAAAACACAAGTGTATGTTATACCTAACTCAAAATTGACGGCGAACATAAAAAAATACTAAACTGAAAAAAACTGAAAATCCGTTTTCGCCATTGAACTTTTCTTGAAAAGTTGGTTCATACCTAAGTGTATATATGATTTGTTTATGTTTTTTTAGCTTACAGAAAAAATATCTTACCGAGCTTCCCAGATGTGTTTCATTAGTAACCGTCTGCTTTTCTTAGCACCACTGAGTTTGGGTTTCTTTTTCATAATATTTCGTCCCATTTTGATTTTCACAAATACAGCACTGTTATCACGATAACTACTAAAGCAATATGCACACAGTAACACTGGACACACTTCAGAGACTGAGAAAGTTTTGATTTTGTTTTCTTCATTTTATTACATATATACCTACTAATGAGTAAATGAGTCATTAAATAGGATAACTATGAAAGTTTTGATTTTGTTTTCTTCATTTTATTACACATATACCTACTAATGGGCAAATAAGTCATTATGTAGGATAACTATAAAAGTTAAGCGGCTTATAGATAAGGGTAATGGTTGGAAACGTCAGTGAGGATTTAGAAAGCTATAGCAACCCTTCCTTGTTTAATAGAAGCATGGTGGGTTGTATACCTAACATCGAATTTCCAATTTTACAAAGCGCTGGACTAGCCTTAAGTAAACTGACTAATCCTCCAACATGGCACAGGTAGCAAAACGTGCCCTTTCTTGTAAAAATGTCAGCGGCGTCGCCAGTAGTGATACTGTTTTAGGGTTCAAGGAATATTTACAACTAAAAATAATAGAAATTTACTTATTTCCTAACATTTCGGGATTTTTTAAGGTGTTTTTGTTATAGTCATTTTTATACAGCGGCACAGCGTTATTACCGAAATTTGTTGTTCTTCTTATTGATGAGACTTTTTAAGGAGGATGTGTTTGAAGCGCATTTATTATGGGTTTTTTCCGATACTAATTTTCTAGTGCTATTTCCGTTCTATTTTCGTGGCATTTTTTTAAATTCTTGTCGAGATTTTCTTCTGGTTAGAAGGTTTCAATCAAAATACCCTCCGGAAATATCGATTACGAATTAACAAAACAAAAATCACAACTTAATAAAGTAATAAAACAATTTAGATTATCATTTTATTTTTAATAATTTTACTATGCGTACTGAATTTGACAAGGTAGTTTAATTCTAAGAAGTAAAATAAAAAAAAAGTAGGATGTATTTTAGTTCGTTTTTAGGTAACATCTGGTAACGCCCCTGGATCTAATACAACCATTGTCATTTGGGAAATTCTAAGACAAATTTCTTTTGCTTACGTTTTATCTAATATTACTAATCTCTTTGAAATTTCTATTATACGGTACCTACTGGTTTTCATTCATAGTTTTATGACGCGCACTCTTCTTGTATTTCTTTGCTATTCTTAATTTTATGCTACACCAGGGAAGTTATAGAAATTTGAATGCAAAAGCTGGCTTTTACAAAGTCTGGAAATTTCCCTAATAGGCGAATGACGTCAGTTCCTTTTACTTAAGTACGTGCTTAGAAATACCACCAGTACAATGAAACTAAGACGGTTTACGATTTATGGCATTTCTGAACCTTTGTTATAAGTTTGAAAATTGCAGTCTAATATGCCATATTATTTATACATGGTGTAGGAACTTTATCTGTATGTTTTTCAAAAAATGTAAACATCGTTATTTACAAAAAATAGGTTATTCAACATGCGCAACAAGCGTGAAAAGTCGACGAATACTTTAAAATATGCGTAAAAATGGCATAACACATTCAGGTACAAAACATTTTGCGAGTACCTAAAAATGTCAGCTTAAACGGTATAGATAATTTCATATTTTGCAGCAACCCGTACACATTACAAATTATTACAATTATTTTATGAAATATGCTCGTATGCAATTGACAATTTGAATTTTATTTATCAAAGTTAAGGCTATTACGAAAATGAGCTTAGAAGGTGAAAAGCGTTTCATGATTTTCTCGGAAACGGCTAAACCGATTGAAAATATAATTACTACATTAAAAACAGTGTCGTATCCTAAATAAATAATTTATATAACATATTTTTCTCTAAAATAATTAGGGGAGCTAATATAAATTTGCCCTATGGTATTTCATTTATTTGTTAAATACTAACTCATAAAACTTATTGGTTTCAACATATCCGTCTAATGCTGCGCCAACATGTTTAAATATATGTATATTGTAAATGCATTACTGGTTTTACATTGGCGATATATCGGCTAGCCAACGTTGTTTTACTACGGTTTTGCTTTTATTGGTTAAATATTGGCATTAACTCCGAATTCCTATATTGGCTTCAACATGTCTGTCCAATGCTGTGCCAACACGCTTAAATATATATTGTAGACGCATTATTGGTTTTACATTGGCGATGTATTGGCTGGGAATCTAGGAAAAAAAAAGCCGTGGAATAAAAAGCCGGGGAAAAAAAAGCCTGGACAAAAAAGCCGATGGAAAAAAAGCCGCGGAAAAAAAAGCCGAGGAAAAAAACCGACGGAAAAAAAAGCCGACGGAAAAAAAAGCCGAGGAAAAAAAGCCAAGGAAAAAAAAGTTGCATACTAATACTCGCCAGCTTATTACGTACGTAAATACGTACGTAAGTAAGAATATAATTCCATATATCCCACCCACTGATAAATTTTAAAGTGAGCTTCTATACCATGTGTAACAATTACTTTACTTTTTACTTTCCCATACCATAGGTATAGGAAAGTATTGATATCGTGAAAGTCCAGGGCCGGCTAGCTTGCCGCACATTTTTTCTTGATAGTGTTATTAGTAATGTGTGTCGCTTAAGTTACTTCTATTCTATCTAATGACATCTGCTTACTTCTTGTCTAACCGAAAACTTTTATCTTCTAAGTTACTTCTGTTAATCTAGCTAATGATGTGTTTTTAGTCCTAAAAAGATTAAACCCTTTCTAGAAAATCAATTCTTTCCTCTTGTTTGTTTGAAAGAACGGCTTTATTTTAAGCGTTACTTTTCGTGGTGGGCGCTACACATTTTAGAAAATTAATCCTTTCTTCTTGTTTATTTCAAAGAACTTAATATTTGCAATGGGCATTACCATTCTTGGATGCTTTAAATAGGGTAGCTGTTGGTGTATTTGTTCATATCTTTTGTTTCTTCGGCACTGTTAAGATGGAAGTTATACAATCAAATAAAGGTGGTTTTAAATTGTGCTATGACGGTTACATGTATGTGTTACACAGACAGTGTAAAGAATATTTACGATGGAGGTGTTCCAAAGCCAGTTCCTTCAAGGTAAGTTTTTAATATGAATAATAAAAATAAAAATAGAAAATAATAATTTCAAGATTATTATTGAGCATAAAATTTCGCAACTTTGGTCTAATTTAACCGTTCTCGTAGCTCTTCGAATAAGCGAGATCCCAATGGCGAGCACGTTAGCTGGGACATCCTGTATATATTTTAATATTCATACATGTTTTCCGTGTAAAGCTTCTTTGACGACCAGTATTACAAAAACAAATCCAGCTGTTAAACAAGGGCATAACCATCCCGCTGATGCGCAATCGATAAAGGTCGCGAAGGCAATGGCAACTATGAAAGAAAAAGCGAAGGATTCAAGGAGCAAACCAGCACAAATATTTGCAGAAATGGTGCTACCGTTGGATACTGCTACGAAAGGACGCATGCCCTTAGAAGATTCTGTAAAGAGGACCATACGAAACCTAAAATCCAAGGATCTACCTCAGGGACCCCCCACTTTGCAGGACCTTACTATAGAAGGTAACTAATTAACGAAGTGTAAAGCCACGATGATATAAATGCGTGGCGTATGTGATTAAAAATGTACTTATACAACATATTTTTCTGTTTAGATGAGTGGACTACTACTGGAGGTGTCAATCCGGAAAGGTTTTTGATGCACGTTAATGGTCCTAATGCAGAAGAGTGCGTTATAATTTTTTCCACAGACGCTTCACTGCAACGACTTTCTAGTTCGGAAGAGTGGTATTTCGATGGCAACTTTTCATTAGCGCCACCATTGTTTATGCAGCTATACGTTATTAGGGTTCGACTCAATACCTTATTAACTACAGCAGCTTTTTGTTTGCTGCAAAACAAAACCCAGGCCACATATGAACATGTACTTGAAGCAATTTTAGAAAAATGCACGGAAAGGGCACTGTATCCCGGCCCACGAATCGTACATTTAGATTTTGAAAGGGCAGCTGTACAAGCCATAAAAGAAGAGGTCGCAATTCGGGGTTGTTTCTACGACCTCACACAGAGCACTTTTAGAAAAATTTAGAACAATTGGGGCTAACGACTTTTTACAAAGAAAACGAAGACTTTAACCATTTTTGCGGTATGATAGATGGGTTATCATTTCTTCCACTAGAAGATGTTCCCAGAGGGATGGCGTACTTACGAGAGGTGGTTCCAGCAGAGGCAGAAGGCCTTCTGGACTATTTCGACATGACCTATGTATCAGGAACTTTCAGGAGAGTTGCAAATCGTGCAGATGGTGCTATAAGGATGAGAAACGCAGCTCCACTATTTCCATCTGAGTTGTGGAATGTTTACAGTGCAACCGTTAATGGAGAAGATCGCACCAACAATCAGACGGAGGGATGGAACCACAGGTTCTCCACTATGGTTGATGAAAACCACCCTTCTATATGGAAACTCATTCAAAAATGAGGTTAGAGGTTGCTGCCGATGACACCAAAATAGAGCAGAGGAATCGGGGCGTAGTGGCGACGATGAAAAAGAGGACAGTGTACGAGGATATGCAGAGGCGTCTAAATAGTCTATGTGTAGAGTATGGGGGCGATATTCCAACTTTTCTTGCAGCAGTGGGCCATACTATTAGGTTTAGAGTTGTTTAATAAAATAAAAATCAATTATATTATTATTCTTATTAGTTAGTGTGATTATTAAATTTAGTTTTTTGTTTTTAAATCTATTATTTTCAATTTTTATCATAACTCATTTTTTTTTAATCCCGCAATTTTTTTTCCATCGTCTTTTTTCCTCGGCTTTTTTTTCCGTCGGCTTTTTTTTTCCGTCGGCTTTTTTTTCCATCGTTTTTTTTTCCTCGGCTTTTTTTCCCCAGCTTTTTTTTCCACGGCTTTTTTTTCCGCCGACCGAATTTTTCGATCATTTGGTCTTCTTTTTTGGCCGTTGGGGCGTATACTTGTAGTATGTTTATGTTTACCGGACTATTTCTTATTTGTATTAGCATATTTCTGTCGGAGTATGGAACAAAATTTGTAACTAATTTGTCAATTTCTTTCGTAACTATTATTCCAACACCATATTGGTGTTGGGGATCATCAGCGTAGTATGTTACATGATTATTTGTTTCTATTCTTCCACTTCCTGGCCATCTCATCTCACTTACTCCAAGAATGTCTATTTTAATTCTCTCCATTTCCCGTATCACATTTGCGTGCTTGCAAGCTTTGAATAAGCTACGGACATTCCAAGTTGCTATCTTTATGTTGTTGATGGCACGTTTCTTTGTTGTGCTTTTGTTTTTTCCTTGTACACCAGGATTTCACTTGCTGACGACCTGGGAAGCCCAGTGATGTACCTGTGGGTTACTTCCCCTGCCGACTCTTGGATTCCGAGGTCCATGAGTAGTAATGATAATATTGTCTTTTAAATTGACTGCCATGTTGGTTATACTAGGGTTATATCAGGGAGCATCTAACCTATTATTATTGTTTTGTTTTATAAGTTTAACAGTATGATTCAACAAACGTTTTCGGTTAGTTCTGCTTGGTGCTTAGTTTATTAATACTGTTTTAAATCTCATGCTTTTTCTTGCATAAATAAATGAATATCAAAACCTTATGCAAGTAATCAAAACTCTATATTTAGAATTATAAAATTAATCTTTATCACCAACTACGAAAAATTCAAATATCTGAAGTATGAGTTTAAATATATAGAGTCCAGTTTGTGCCACTTGCAGACAAACTTTAGCAGTTTTATTTTAAGGCCAGTTTGAGTTGTGAAATGGTGAAAATCAATCTTGTTAAAACATTTAAAAAATATCAATTATTAATAACTTTTTTCATAAATAATTTATTTTAATAATTTTTATATCTATTGTTATATATTTTATTAATTTATGAAGGTAATAAAAAATATAGGAAACTAAAATGGTATTGTTTGTGTTATATATTTTTACAAATAATTGTGTTTTATCAAGCGTTTAGCCTACATACAACCGATATACCTTGCAGAACTTATGAACGGAATTTAATGCCTGGTCTTGGAAAACCGTCAACCAGATGCTCAAAAACAAAGTACTGGGAAAAAGCTGTTTGTCATTTATAAAATTTACTGCTGAGCTGCATCTGCTTTTTGAATGTTCGCAGCACTGCAAAGGAATTAAGAACAGTCTCATTATAAATGATGATATGTCTTGAACATGAGATGTCCCAATGACTACTGCGAAATCTACACATTACAAATGAAACTATTGTTTGGGTACCTACAACTGTTTCATTATATGTAACTTTTTTTAAACTAATTATTAAATGCCACAGAAACAGCACTATAGGACAAAAATCACGAACCCCTTTTTTTGCTAAAACAAATGTGAAATTCTAAAATGAAAACAATTTTATGTACTTCATTGATATAGGTAGTAAATACTCCGTCAGTAAATCGGCGTCGGTAACTCGGATAGGTTGGTCGTATGCCTTTTGCGCAACTGTCCCGGGTTCGAATCCGGACGCCGAGGTGGGTGGTTTTTTTCTGAGCGATAAAAAAACGCTAAAACGGCCCTTCTCGGATAGGAAGTACTATTGTGTATTCATGTTCATTCAGCTTACTGTATTTATAATTTGTTTAAATAATTCGTTACAATATTTTTATTTAGTTTTTAAATTCCCTTTTTAAAATTTTGTTTAGTGTGAAACGTAAATTTTCATGGAAGCCTTCGATTTGTAAGTTTGAGTACAGTTTTTGTACCTCTAGCAAGCATTCCATGATCTCCTTAGGCTAACACGTTGAAATTTCATTTACTTCTGTTTCAGTTTCCAAAACTTCTTTGCTGACCAATTCGTTTGCTGCTACGTATGTTCCAAAAAGCTCTTCCTCCCACTTATTTGCAAGAACCTTACTAGCTTGATCATCTTCAATGGTTTGGATGCCCTTTAAGTCCGTGCCAACTAGTTCAATAAAGCAATTTTCAACCCTGCAGTAATCAGGACCCACCACAATGTAACTTCAACAAATTTATAAAAAAATATTGGTTGTGTTCGATGAAGCATTAGAAAATCCGCAATTTTTCCTAAAGATAAATGGTCAAGTCCTTTTGTTCAGAGACAATAAATTGCTGACAAAATTTCTTAGCAATTGATAAGATTGGTTTACTGGTCTTTGATGGAGGTAGTAAACAATGGAAAGAAACTCCATCTTGAGGATTAACCGGTTATTTAACCATGCTGGAACATTCGCTCAAAATTTTTAAGAAACTGGCGGATGTGGCTGATCTTTAAGAGCTATAAGAACGTTTGAAGACCCCTAAACGTTCTTAAAGATTAGAGATCAGATCTGGTCATCAAGGTTGCCTTAGAGGAGGTTTAAATAAGGGTTTCTTATGAACCCAAAAATGTTTTTTTTTTGGGAGATGCTTCGCTTACAGGGATGATCTTCAGTCAAGATTTCACTGTATTTGAAAGTGACACCAAGTTTATTTTTTCTATTTTTCCTTATGATATAGAATGAATGTATTGAACGTTTTTTTCTCTATTTTTTTTACTAAAATAAATTCCACATATCAACCAGAGTAATTGTCACCCAGCAAGGGATAATCACACAATCGCCAAATGTTTGTAATTTAGGAATAATACAGCAAGATTTGCATTCATGATGTAACGAAGTTCTTGGGACAACGCTTTTTTAAATTTGTATAGGAAACTTTCGCGTTGCTAGTTCCCCGGTGGAGCGCGCGCTGCGCTGCGAGTGGAGTTTAGCAAGGCGTTCCCCACTACCCGCGACACGAGGAGCGAACAGACCGAGCCAGATCAGATGGAAAACTGGTACAAAAGGAGCTCATCGAGGAAAAATCATTAACTTTTGAGTCCAGATCAGAAGGAGGAAGTCGAGCTTAGAAAACCTGTCCTGACCTGAACTTATAATCCAAATTTTGTACCCAAAATACAATTTACCGCAAACCTGAGAATCCTGCCTAAAATCCCAGTTTAAATAAACCCGTACACTGAATTAATCTGGTGCAAACCGCATTCTGCAAGTGTATCCTCCTGTAAATAAATCCCGAGTTTTGCTAAACGCAATCCCAGTTTAAATAAACCCGTACACTGAATTAATCTGGTGCAAACCGCATTCTGCAAGTGTATCCTATCCCGTAAATAGGCCCGAATAATTAAAGCAAAGTCACGTATTTCGCCTCAGCTAGCGAAACCCCAGCGAATGAATTTACTACGAATCAAGTAATATAATTTTGTAGGCAAAGGCAACCTACGTTTGAATTCTGAATACGTTCTAAGGACTTCGCCGCATTTAAAAACACCGATAAAACACACCGAACTACGACCGCTTGAAATTCACAAATGTGATTCACCGCATCTGTACTAACTTTTAGTAACAACACCGTAAATTCCAGTCTGATATATCCTGCGTATTAATAACCTATTTGACTTATAATTTAGCAGCAGTAACCTAAGATTCCGAGTCCGCGTGGCTTCGAGTGGTCAACGGCGCTCCATCTCGTACGCAGCGGAGGACACGCCGTTCGCGGCCAAATCCCGTACTACCGACATTCCAGGACCGGACTACGGCCAAATTAATTTCCTTTATAATACCCGTTTATTGTGTGTGTGTTCATTTAACTCACAATTTGGAATTTTTTTGTTGCATTTATTATTATAATAATCAAATATGTTAATTAAGCTAGATTTGTACAAGTAATAGGAATAAACATTATAAACTTTTAACAAACTTTATATCCAGCGAACCCTGGGTTATGAGCTTGCCCGGCACCGACCACGAGGATTACAGCAGTGACTTTTTCTGTTTTCTATCAAAGTTGGTAGCTACATATTTCAAATAATTAAATAATTGCCAGTGTTTTAATTTGAGCGCTACTAGCATCAAAATAATTAAAATATCTGCTTCTAAACAAAATAAGATGAATAGAAAACTCAAGTCACGAATTTGCAGCGTAATTGGATGCAAAAATTCAGCAGATGATTTGTAAGATATATTATTTTCCTAAAGCTCCCTTACAATAATTGCAAATGTAGAAGGTTGAAGCGCCCCAACTTAAAAATTTACCCTAGTAGTAAGATTTGGGAGGTAAATTGCATAAATATAACATGGACACTTTATAGTACGTATTATAAAAATGTAACATAATTATTTTATGCACATTTTAGTTTTTAATTACTGTATTAGCTGTATTAGCCTAGAAAATTTAAACAAAATCCTGTAGTCAGTTTTTCAGAAATATATTTTTGATAATTTCCCTCATTTTCTATTAACCAATAATAAGTCTCTATTTTGAATTTATCCACCAATTAGGCTGGTATTATACTGGTAATACCCCTAGGGAAATTACCGGTATAATCAACTCGTATTGGTTCAAATTTCGAAATAGAAGACATTCAATTGGTTGACAATGACATAAGTAAAAATGTCAGATGTCAAATTTATTTTATTCGCGAAATTCTCTGAACAAATACCCCTCGTTCAGGCATATATCCTTAAAATTTTTCCTTGCTGCCTTGCACGCGTGTTTGTTGCCCCTAAAAACTGTTTTTGTTGCAACAAACACTTGTGCGACAGCGCGGAAAAATTTTCAGTAATATGCCTGACACTTGGGATATTGTATATGAAAATTTCCAAAATTTTGGAGAAGCGCCATTTTTACAATTTTTATAATCTCAATTTTTTTATGTACACGGCGATTCTCGTGCGTAAGGGCTATGTCTTAAAAGTTTTATCAATTTGAGCAAATGTTTTGTAAACGGGCGTTAAATTTCAAATTTTCAATAAATCGTAATGGCCTTAATTTTCATGCTAGACAAAAAATCATTCGATGTGTGTTAGGACCCTCTATTGTTATCCGCCATAAAATTTTATTTACGCTAAAAGTGATACCAAGAAAACGTGTTTAACTTCCGCTTCCGGTTTCGGATTTTTTTGAAAAGCTTATTTTGTCGATGAATTTTTGATATACCTCTTCGTTTAAAATTTATCAAAATCGGTCCACTACTTTCGGCTGAAGAGCCGTCACACACCCACCCACCTAGTGTTAAAAATACCGGAAATAGCAAACAATTTTCATTTGTTCACCCGAGCGCACTTCAAATTGGCATATGCCCATTTCGTGACTTCCCATTTCGTGACACGGCTTAAAAATTCCCAGTTCGGGACTCGACGTAAAACCTCACTAATTGCACTTGCAACAATTCCCACTTCGGGACTATTATTTTGTTAAGCTTTCAGTGAAAAATACGTCCAATATAATGTACCTATTATTTTTGTTTTTTCTCTTAAGATGAAATTTGTACCCCGAATGCAGCGCCATCGAACGACCCTTGGTAATCTCAACGAATTCAACTCGATCCATTGCAGTCAATATTAACAATATTTGTAAACTTATCTTCGGTGAAAATAAATGACAGACTAAATTCTTAAAAGCCACCCTCCTTCTTATATACTCGCTCGTATCGAACAAGCATGAGCTCGAAATGTAACAAATATATCCCGTTTCTATTTCTACTTCTAATTTGAGAGGGCCCAGATGTGCAGCACTCAGACCTTTTGATCCATTGTGCATCCTGTCTGTTGCATGCCTCATTAGAGCAGATCCGACCTTTTGATGAAGGCCCGGATCTGTCGCAGTGGGGCTCTTCGAATGTCCTCAGGTTCTGGAAACCAGACCCCGAAGACCCTGAATCTGAGAGTGGCAAGCGCTGCACACCGGCAGAGTACATGAATAGAGGTTTCTTCTTCTAGTTTGTACTTCCAACAGAGGGCATCGTTTCTGATTCCCAATGTGGTTAGGTGTTTGTTCAGATGGCCATGACCTGTTAAGAGGCCTACTATGGCCTTGATGTCTTTCCTACCCAGATTTAATACGAAGTCTGTTTGCTTTTGGGCTGGTCCTTCTATGAGAAGTCTCGCTTGCCTAAACGGTTGTTGTTTCCACCTTTGGACCTGCTGATTTCTCAGTCTGTCCTGTATAGTGGCCTTAATTGAGCTTTGAGGTACGCCCACTGCTGGTTCGGGTCCCCAGAGGTGCTCCAAGGAGCCCATCCGATCAGCGTGTTCGTTACCCTCAAACCCACTATGTCCCGGTATCCAACACAGCGTCAATCTAACGTTACGCTGCACCATCGCCTGTAGTTTTTCCCAGCATTCTAATACCAACCGCGAGGTTTTCTTAGGATTGCTGAGCGATTTAAGAGCCGCCTGGCTGTCTTGAGTATATCGTGATTGGCAAATTTTGGTAAGCCCTACAAGTACATGCATCAGCGCATTCGGAGATAGCTACTATTTCCGCCTGAAACACTGACGTATGAGTCCCCAATGGTGTAGATAGTTCTACTCTTGGGGACTGCCCAAATATGCCTGCTCCAGTTCCGCCTGTCATTTTGGATCCGTCTATAAACCAGACTAGCCCTGTATTGGCAAGTAGATCCTGAGAGTTTTCTGCCCATTCCTCTTTGGTGGAAATGTTGATTTGGAAGTTTCTGTTGAACGTATACCTTGGTACCATGCGGTCTACCCTCATTCAGCAGATCTCTGGTGCACTGGATAGTATCCCGCAATGCCCCATGTTATAGCCCAAGTCCTTCCATAAGTTTAATTGCTTTACTCTCCAGGCCGCTAGCAGTGCCTCCGGCTTCACTGCCATTGGCAGTGCTGGGAGCCCTATTAGCGCCTCGAGAGTAGCTACTGGTGTTGTTCTTAGTGCACTCGTACACAGGCCAAGCGCTGCACTCGATTGAGGATTGTTCCCAGTCTTTGTATATCTGCGCCTTTCCACCAGATAAGCGCTGCATACGTGATGATGGGTCTTACCATGGTTATGTACTTCCAGTGTACCACCTTTGATTTGAACCCCCAGGTTGTGCCAAAGGTACGTCTGCAAATCCAAAAGGTTGCAGTTGCCTTCCTTGCTCTTTCCTCTACATGGTGTATCCAAGTAAGACTCTGGTCAAGTATGACGCCCAGATATTTTACTTTGGCGTCCCAGGCTAGGGGAGTGTTGTATAAGGTAAGGGCCCTTTCTTGTAGGTTCCTTCTTTTAGTAAAGAGCACTGCTTTGGTCTTCGTTGGGTTGACCGTCAGCGAATGCTCTCTACACCAGCGCAGCGTTCTACGGTATGTTGAGCAATCTCTAGGACTGTCCCGTGGAATCTACCAGTGGCCAAAATTACTACATCATCCGCGTAACCTTGAGTATAAAGACCTTGATTGTTTAGGTCAGTGATCAAGCTGTTTACTACCAAGTTCCACAGCAAGGGAGAAAGTACTCCCCCCTGCGGGCCCCCTCAGGTAGCTTAGGCTGTTTTACTTCCATCGTTGATGGTGACCTTGATGGTTCGCGACTGGAGCAGGTTTTTGATCCACTTTGTAATCGTGTTGTCAAACCCCCTCTCCGTTGCCGCAGCGCACATCGAGTTGTAGGAGGCATTGTCGAACGCCCCCTCTATGTCTAAAAATATTCCGAGGGCTATCTCTTTGTGGAGCAGCGCCTTGTCAATCCTGTACACTAGATCATGAAGTGCTGTTTCCACCGATTTTCCTGGTTGATATGCATGTTGGTTCGGATGCACCGGGTTGTTTATCAGCGGTCCGTCCCTTAAGTGTCTGTCTACCAGCTTTTCTAATCCTTTCAATAGAAATGATGTTAAGCTGATGGGTCTGAAGGCTTTTGGCTCTGCGTACGAGACCCCGTTACTTCAGGCGTTCCATAAGGTAGCGTGTTAGACCCGATTTTATACCTAATATATACAGCCGACTTGCTTTAACTCTAAATGCTATAGTAGGAACGTTCGTAGACGATACAGCAATTCTAACGATAAATGAAGATCCAGCTACCGCTTCAGACCAGCTGTAGAACTACATTAATCAGCTGCACGAGTGGCTAAGCTTGTGGAGAATTAGGGTGAATGAAAGCAAATCTATTCATGTGGCTTTGGCATTTTGAAGATAACGATGCCCGCCTGCTTATATCAACAACGTTGAACTACCACATGCCAAAGAAGTTCGTTACCTGTGAGTACATCTGGATAACAAATTATCATGGAAACCGCATATTATAAATAAAATGGAACGAAATGGACTTGAAAATAAAAAAGATTCGTTGGTTTATTGGAAGAAAATTTCCCCTCTTGATGGAAAATAAGTTCCTTATATATAAAGTTCCGATCAAGCCGATTTGGACCTACGGACTGGAGTTAAGGGTTGTTCTAGTATGTTCAATTTAAAGATTATCCAGGGATTTCAGTCTAAAGTCCTTTGAAAGGTGGTTGACGCACCATGGTATGTAAACAACCAAACACTATATGTTGACCTAAAATTACCATTTATAAAAGATATTCATTAACGTGTAGTAAAACACCGCAATCGTCTGGTAGCTCATCCAAACCCATCAGTCGAAATATTGCTTGAAGTACCAGCCTTCAAACGACTTAAGAACAAATGGCCTAGAGACCTACTCATCAACTAAATTTTCCAGAGTAATGCCAGTGCGTCGCCTCCCTCACGTTTTCATCAGATCAGCTCATAGAACTTTTACATACAATACAGGTTGGGCCAATGAAAACGAAACGGACCCGATTTTTCATATTTAACGTCAATTAAAAAAATCGTTCGGACCGGTAAATTTTTATTTTGAGGGGGAAACGTTTTGCGTTTATTCTCAACCTTGTCACTTCAACCTCCTAGGGGTGGTTAGCTTCACCCCTAAAATTTTAAATAGGAAAGGGGGTCGGGTGACACATCAATTCAACGGGCCATAATTCTCCTTTTAACGCCTCCTAGTTTTTCAGATTCGGAGCAGTAGTTTTCGAGAAAATGCCTTCTAAAGATAGTAAACCGCCAAAAACCAATAATTGATGATTTTTCACTTTTACCATAATTTACACCAGTAATGTTTTATTGATTGAGAAATTTACCTTCACTTTCACTTTATTAATTATTATTTGTTGGAAACGGTTTCGGACGTTTTCAATCATTTCTGGGATAATTTGCCGGCATACGTTGTTGATCCGTTGACCCAAATAACTTAGGGATTCTGGCTGGGTACTATAAATTTTACTTTTTATGTGGCCCCTCAAAAAGAACTCTAAAGGATTTAAATCTGGCGACCTCGCAGGCCACTCCACTGCTCCTCTTCGGTCAGTCCATCTACCAGGAAATGTTTCGTGCAGATACTGACGAACAACAAGGGCATAGTGTGGAGGTGCTGCGTCTTGTTGAAACATCAACTCATTCACATTTTAATGGTCAGCAATTGCCGATATATCCCGTGCTAGCATTCGAAGGATTTTAAAAGCCCATAAATTTCATCCGTATAAAATCCACCTTGTCTAAGAATTAAACGATATGACTTTGATAGACGTTTGGATTTTTGCGAGGGTATGCGTAAACGAATAATTAATAACCCAAATTTGCTTTTTAAAATGTATTTTTCGGATGAGTGTTCGTTTTTCGTGAACGGGATTGTTAATCGCCATAATTGTTGCTATGAACACCCACACATATCCTATAAAGTTTACACTCAAAATCCTCAGAAATTAAACGTGTCGGCTGGAATTTATGGCGATCGCGTTGTTGCAGAAGAAACGTATTTGGATTTAATACGAGATCATGTTGATCCAGCAATAACTGAAATTATGGAACAAAATGACTGCTACAATGTGAATGAGTTGATGTTTCAACAAGACGGCGACGTCAGTATCTGGACGAAACATTTCCTGGTAGATTGATTTGCCGAAGAGGAACAGTGAAGTGTCCTGCGAGGTCACCCCAGATTTAAGCCCTTTAGACTTCTTTCTGTGGACCACATAAAAAGTAAAAATTATAGTTTTCAGCCAGAATCCCTAAATGATTTGCATCAACGGATTAACAACGAATGCCGGCAAATTCAGAACGTCCGAAACTATTTTCAACAAAACCTGTACTGTATGGATGCTGGAGGTCAACATTTCGAACATTTAATAAAGTGAAAGTTGTGGTAAATTTCTAATCTATAAAACATTACTGGCGTAAATTATCATAAAAGTACAAAATTATGAATTACATATTGGATTTTGGCGGGTTAATATCAATCTTTAAAAGGTATTTTCTCGAAAACTATAGATCCGAATTTGAAAAACTAGGAAGCGTTAAAACAAGAATTTAATGCCCTTTAAAATGTAGCATGACTCGACCTCCTTTCCCATTTAAAATTTTTGGGGTGAAGTTCACCACCCCTAGGAGGTTGAAGTGACCAGGTTGAAAATAAAAGCAAAAAGTTTCCGCCTTAAAACAAAAATTGACGCATAGGGGATTTTAAAAAAAATGACAATGACTATGAAAAATCGGGTCCGTTTCGTTTTCATTGGCCCACCCTGTATATTGTTACGAGCTAAACGAGCTTTTTCGTCGGCCCGCAATAGGATAGATGGAAAAAGGCCTACAGCTAAGCTCAGAGGAGTAGGTGTGGTTCACGGAGACCGCTTACGGAAGGGAAATCTTCCTAGTTATATACAAGGTAGGTCAAAATTAACGGGCCCAAATCACAGCAGATTACTAGTTCTCGTGGAAGGCCTAGAAGCCAGCAGTTTACGGGAATCGGAGTTGCTTTTATTGTGCCTCCTCATATATGCAAAGCTTACAAAGTTCAAGCACTCAAAGATAAAAAAATACACAAAAATAAAAGATATGATAAATTTCAAGACCAATATAATTCTACTTCTTTTAAATTATTCACACTAGATACAAAAAATATATAACGATTACATTGAAAATGGTAATATTTATGGTTAATTAATACAATATTTTGTTGGAAAGTTCGAACTGAAAAAGGCTCACCGTCAGTGGCTTGCGATATTTAATTTCTTAGAACAGATCTACGCAGCCAGTGGCGTCGGAGTTTACAATTTAATACAATTTATGAATACACTTTACAGTTAACCAAAAGAAGAAAAGACAACTGGCGAATGAAAGTCGCTTTACGTCGCATTAAAAAAATAAGGTTCAGCACTTGAAACTTAAACTCGGAAAAGGTTTCACCACACATTAGAATTTCTCCTACCTTAGTGTTGTTCGGTAGGGAGCAGGGAGAGGCACAACTGGGGTGTTCCGAAGACCTTCGGAAAGCGGGAAAACTTCGCTGACACGCTCCTGAAGACTGGATCGGATGGAGATAACGCTACGGACCAGTAATTTTTCGACGTCGAGAGAGAAGAGACGGGAACTTCAGATGGCAAGACCTCCGCAGAGGAGGATTACTTGAAACGGCTCGAAAAACAGGACTTCCACTTTTATCCGACGCAAGTCGAGAGAACAATTTCACTAAATTGTTTTTACAAAAAGCTGACACTGCTAATATTTTTAATCCATCCGACACAAGTCGAAGATTCTTTTGCCTAACGCAAAAAACGAAACGTTAACTCGTTAACCCAGATATGCCTAAAACTTTATGGTAGCAATTTTTTTCATACAGTATGTATAGTCTTTCCATTTGGAGGGCTAAAAATACCTCTTTTCAATTTAAAATGTTTTATTCATATGAAAATACAAAAATTTAAGTGTACTTTATATAGTACATTAGGCATATACATATCTGTCAATATAAATTGGTGTGATATTGGATGAAACATTTTACGTGTAGTCCAACGTCACATTTTGCACACCGGGTTTTTGCCCTTTCGTGACATTGGCCGCAGCGTGTTTGTTTTTCCTGTGGAATAACAAAATGATCCATTCGATCATAGCGTATATCATTTACCCGCGAAGATGAATGGCCTTTCTGGTAGACAAATTGTTTCTTATTTTGAGACAGAAGTGATTCAGCAACTCGTCTTCTAAATGATAATTGGTCCAAATCTCCCCCATTTTGCCTGTGTTTCTGCCAAGCATTTTGTATCGCCATATCTACCGAATGTGCGATGAGCGGGAAGTACCATTTCTTTCCTCTAATTGAAACACGGTATAGACTGATGTTCTGGTCAGAACGATCAACTCCTCCCATATTTGCATTGTAGAAACTAACCAGATGAGGTCGATCTACCTGAAAAATTTTTAACAATCGTTCGATGGGACAAAAATGTAAAATAAGTGAAATACCTGAATAGTTTTCTTTTCCTTTTGTGAATATCTCTTTGCCGAGCGGATAGGTTGGACACCCAAAGCATTAGAACAGAAGCATACAATATTGTTATCATGCCACTTGACAGCAATAATATTTTGATCTAAAATTTTTTTATAATCATAAGTACCTCGCTTCTGTTTCTTCAAAAATTTTGAATCAATGAGAGTGTTTCCAAACAACCTATTCTCTCTGACGGTGCCAGTAGCATGTAAACCCATATTTGTGAGTTCTTTCACTAGTGGTATCGATGTAAAGAAATTATCGAAGAATATGTGGAATCTTCTGTCTGTCCATTTTTTACGCAATGCATCTGCATATTCCAGAACAACTCCTGCGCCGACTCCCAAATTTGAATACTTCTTACTTATATTCGTTGAAGCACCCTGGTACGGCTCAAACCAATTGATGTACCCTAGTCTGGAAGCGCCAGCCCATAGTTTGTAGCCATATCTTATGGGTTTATTATGAATAAATTGTTTACAGCCATGGCGGCCGTAATAAGGCACCATGGCTTCGTCCACAGAATGCATTTCTTCAACAGGAGCATATTCCATGAATTTTCTATTCAAATGTTCAAAAAGTGGCCTGATTTTCCCAAATTTATCATTTGCATTCAACTTCGTATTATCCATCACATGAAAGTTGGCAAATATATATTCAAATCTATCTCTGCTTATAGCTTCGGCAACCAACTCATTGTGACTATCTTTTTGGCGTTCCCAAAACATTCGTCTTCTTGGAACTTGCATGTAGCCACTGAGGATTAGCACACCAATAAAATTCTTTACCTCGAAATTTTCTATATTCGGTCTGTGGTTTTTTTGTTGAGCGTATCTATTGCTTTCAGTAACAATTAGTTCAATCAGTTCGTCATCAAAGTACTTCAGAAAATATTCTAAAGGACTTTCCAGTTTTTGCGATGGTTCGGAGCCGACAAACTTTGAAACATTTTGCGGTAAGTCCTCAGTGACCCAGTGATAGTTTGTCCTCTTCTTGGTACTATTTTTGGGAGTTGTTTTGTTTTGCATAGTCCTTCTTATTTCTGACAAGGGCTAGTCATCGTCTGATGAAAAATTATCGTCATCTTCCGAGACTTTCCGAATGTTCACTTCAGCTCGAGCCCTCAACTGTGATCCAGGCAAATTATTGATACTCATTGTATCTTCGTCGCCCGAGTCTTCATCAGTTACTTCGGCAGTTGCATTTTCTGGGGGAAATATTGTAATGTCATCGACTTGTTCTGATAAGCTGACATCATCTTCTAGCATTGCAAGTGCATCTTCGAGTGTAAAGCCCCTGTGAACAGTTTACTATTTGTAGACGCATATATGCCTAATGTACTATAAAAAGTACAGTTCAAAAAAGTGTGATAAATAACATTTGAGATTACAAAATAATTTAAATTTGTATGTGCATGATAAATTCTAAGTTCATATAGCATAAGTTTATATGAAAAAGATAATCATAAAATCATTTATAAAACTAGTACAAGCTTACCTTTCGAACCGAACACCGAATTCAGCCATCATCAAGATTCACAGATATTGTCACGTAAATTTAGAACTATTTTCACGCTAAAAACCGCACAACTACTGCACAGACCTAAAGCTAAATGCAAAATGAGTGCACTAGAACATGATTCATATTGAACAGATCCTGTAGATTTGCAGGTTACAACTTGTTATGGCCGTACTATAAATAGTACATTAGGCATATGTGGGTTAATTAGCAGAAGAGCTGCTACACAACCCGATATTTCAAAAAGAAAGCACGTCAGTTCACTCCCAAGGCCTAGCGTCTACTGACTTTGCCCTGCCGCAAAACCCTCCCCTAAGCCAAGTTCGTTCTAGAACAAACTCTTACACGTGCGATTTCCGAGAAACATTAACATTTCGAAGGCCATGCATGCCGTACAAAAGGGGTCTAAGAATTCCTTTTGGCCGGCGTCAACAGACTAAATAAGCATGTCAAGCGTTCGACTAAGTTTCGAAAGTGCCCTCCCATAAATTTAATTTTCGAAAATAATGAAAATTGTAATTACCATAATAACGACAATTAAAATAGAATTTTAATTCCTATGAAGCGGCAAAACTAAACGACCATAACAATATTACTTTACATGTAAATGTATAGCTCTGACTGTCAGGGCATGTTAAAAAAAATTTTGCTTTTCTAATTACTTTATAGATAAAATGCAAATAGGTTTTTGTAGAGAAAAAATATTGCATCTGTGGATTCTCTTTTTTTGTAATTTACCTTTTTCAAGAAGGTCAAATATCAAGCATGCTGTATGAAAGGGTAAAAATAGAGGTACCGATCAACAAAAATATTTAGATTTTGAAAAATAGGTGTTGAGCGTGAGCTTGTGGATTTGCTAAATAACCACCTTAGTTACATTCAAATATATGTTTCCAGTTCCCGACTCTTTGGAAAAGTGTCGATCAACAATTCAGCAACACCTATTAATAGGGCCGTCACAAGGGTATGTACCGCTCTCAGGTAAACTTTTTAATACCGCCCCTTCCAGTGTTGTTATCAAAATTTACTGACAAACAAAAATTGTTCATGTACTTCTGGAGTAATTTAAAAAAGATAAAAAAAAAACAAGCTCACAACTCTTTCAATTTTTTCCTTTTCAATCGATATAATTAATAATACATAAAGTTCCCAACAAATTTATATTAAGAGATAAAAACAATGAAAATAGGAAATACAATTGCTGTAAAAATAATATTGCACGTGCAATTGTGCTCTCCGTAATATTAAAACATTTTGCTGATGTAATTTTATTGAGTATTAACTTTTCAATTTTCTTTTTTATTTCGCCTCTTGCAGCGAACGAGAGAGCACAACTGCACACGGTGCAGCGAGTTCATCTTGGCTCATTCCCTAGTTTCGATATGCAACTTCAGAAACCAAATCAAGATATTAAATAATAATATATAGTTAACCTATATTTTTCAATTATTGCTGACCTGTTAAAACCATCATAGCTGATAACAGTTTAAATCTTAAAATAACAACTATTTACTATGAGTAATTATTTGCAAATGCCAATAAATATCACCATGACTTATGGCAATACATTTGGAAACTCCCAGATATTTGGATTAGTTACCTAAATTCTTTTATGATATATTTGTCCATCATATCCTCTGTCTGTATTTCTTGGATCTTCTGGTCCTTGGGCAGTTCTTCTATATCATTTATTTCTGATATTACATTCTTTACTACTTGCTCCTGTTCTCCTTCCCTTTTTTCTCTCATTGATCTAGTCTCCCGTGCTTTTTGTTTACATTTTTCCTTCTTCACTTTGGTTCTTGCTCAGCCGTGTTACCATACTTCTTCCTGTTTCCCTCTGCAGCTTCCCATTTTTTTTGTTCATTACTGGTGATCTTGCTTATCTGAAGTTTCTGGTTTTTTTGCCTTTTCCTTCTTTATTTGAGGATCCCTCACTCTTTTAGTTGAATGTGATAATTTTCTATAAAATACCTGCAGTATTGCCAACAGTCACGCTGCGCTGTATGAGTGTTGCCTATCCAGTATTCTACCAGAAGCAATTCCGTATTTTTCGTCAGTTCTACAATTTTTAGGTTATGCAACTCTTAAAAATATTGCTTCAACTCGTTTGTCTTACTTGCAACTTTTCTACAAGCCATTGTGCGTTCTCCCGCTTCCAATTTAAGAAAAATGCTCCAAAATTTGAGTTCCATTTCATAGTACTAGTAATGCACTAGCATTAATGCAATCCAAAATTTCTACTTATCTTTTGTTTTCATAGTACTTATTGCAAGCTAGACAAAAAAATCAACAAATAACGTACCCTTCCTCATTGTATTTTTCGTGTAAAAAACTTTATATTGAGCTGCCTTAAATAGTATTAAAATACAAACTCGGAAAACTTTTAAAAACGCAATTAACTGAAATTTTAAAGTTTTGGTTTTTCTCCTATGTGAACTTCGATTATCACATCTAAATATGAAACTGATATATTGGTTAAATTTATTTTTCCAAGAAAACACATGGTATCAAGTCCTCTTAGTAGTATTAGTCGATTCCGCGGAAAAACCTTTTAAATGCAAATGTATAACATCCTTTCCATTCAAAAGGTTCTTCTCCTGTGTGAACTTCAACTAATCGTAAACTTTATTTAAACATAAAACTGCCATACCAATAAAATTAATTTTTTTCTGGAAAAAAACACGGTATCAAGCCTTCTTAGTAGTGTTACAGTCTATACCGAGAAAAACCTTTTAAATGCAACAGTATAACATCATTTCCATTCAAAAGGTTTTTCTCCAGTGTGGACTTTATTAAGGCTCGTTAAATCTATCAATCTAAAGTTGCTCTGAAATTATTAAATTATTAGCAAACTCACACACGTCTGAAATAATATTACATTTTTTTTCCACAATAAAATTCTGCAAATTAAAAATTCTATTAATTGCAATTTTCTTAATATCCACTTTGTAGTTTTTTAAGTCCGAACCGAGAGAAACCTTTTAAATGTAATAGTACACATCTTTATATTTAAAGGGTTTCTCTCCTGTGTGAACTTGTAACATAGTTTGTAAGTTTGAAACGTCTACCCAAACCTGCTGATTTGTCTATTCCAAGTTATGTTTTGTACCACGGCTCGTCAATATTGTGCCCACATTGTCACCAACCTTTAAACAGAGAATGCTTTCTATAGAAAATATTGAAACTGCATAATTGTATTACAGTACATTCCGAGAAAAACCATTTAAATGCAACAATATAAAAACCTTTCCATTCAAAAGGTTTCTCTACGGTGTGAACTTTAACTGCTCCAATGTTGTAACGTGCACGAGGAAAAATTTGCATTGAAATTAAATTAACTATTCTGTTCAGCAATTCCACCATATTTATATAAATATAACATCCCTTGAATTTAAGTTAGTTCCACTGTTAAATGGGACGTATTGAAACTTCATACCATCTTCTGCTCCTTTTGGTTTTTTGTGAATACCCATTTCGTAGCATTAATGGTCCATACCGAGAGAAACCTTGTAAGTGTAACAGTATAAATCGTTATATTTACAAAGCTTCTCTCCAGTATGAACTTTAATGAAGTAAATTGTGCAGTGTTTCACTCGGTAGTAGTTTCCTACCACCGCTCTTCTGAAGTATTGTAGCGCAGACTGCAGAAAAGTCTTTCAAATGTAAACGTACGTATTCTTTACTTTTCAAAGACTTTTCTACATTTTGAACTAATTTCGTAATTTCCTCGAAAGGAAGTTAAACTGAAATATAATATTTTAAGAATCTGAAGGACTTTGGAAAAATATTTACCTACCTAATTCCTGTTTTCATCTTTTTGTGATAATACAGCTTTTTACCATTCTGGATAGCCCTTCTTGTCATCCTATTTTACATCCTCCATTTTGTTTCGATTAACCGGTTTTTAACCTCTGAACTGATACACTTAAAATTAATTTAAAATATGCTGCATTTCAATAATGTTTTTTTTATAATATTTTTTACTCAAATAGTTAAATACTTACATAACCGGAAAAATTCATTTGTAGGTTAGGTATAGTCGGACACGTGTAGAAATTTCCAACGAGGACCGTGAAGCACCAAGATTTCACATAAATTGCAGTGGATTATTTGAAGTACAGTTTTCGTAATATTTTAATAGTATCTTTTACAAATTTTAACAGAAAAGCCATATCACACGGAAAATCAATAGGAAACATTTGATCTATTTCTTGTACACTTGGCGTCAAATAATTTCACAATGTAAGCAAGCTAACAAACTCCCAAGAAAATCCCTGCTGTTACTGGCGCTTTATTCAAAGAAGAGCCTTGCTTTTTATTTATTTGAAAGTACTTGGATTTACAAATTCTACAGAAATTGTACAAGGTCAATGATCTGATGTAGCAGGTAAGAAAGAAAACACTCACACAAATTACCTCAACAAGAAGGTACTAAGGTAGGTGTAATGACAAATATAATGCTCATATCAATTTTTTGCTTCAGGATTGTATCCAAAAACAAGTTATGAAACGCTCAGTAATTTTGGATATAGAGTTTCATCCGTACAGATAGGTACATGAGACCAACATGGTTTCAACACAACTTTTTTTGAATTACTTTGTTTCTAAATCGTATTTTTACCTAAAATCTCGAATTATATTACGATGATGGTATAGAAAAAATTGTATAATGTATAATTCTAAAAAACTTTTGAAACTATTTTGTAACAAACTTTCTTATCCATTGGAAGAATTTTATGATAAACATTAAAAAGTTTCGTTGGTCTTTTTTTATAGTTTTTTACACGTATATACAGAGTGTCCTGTCCCAGTGACTGGAAATTAACAAAATGCTTTCCTCAATCTTCGTCCACAGAGGGATTTCCCGTAGTAAGACCCTTTCAAAAACAATTTCCGCGAAAGAGCTGTCCCCGTTATTTAAATAATCAATGTAATGACAGTGTCATGTTTCTGTGAACAGGCTGTTGTACGCTGGTTGGTATTCAATTTACTATTTCAATTCACAAAATAAAGGACAAAATTGCCATTTTAGAAAAAAATATAAATTTAAAAGACAATGCAGTGAAACAATGAACCGTACGGTCACCGTATCTATAGGTGCTGGATGTAGGCAATTACATGTATTTTCTGCAGCATTAGCTATTCCGGCCCCATCAAGTGCAATGCATGCGGTATATCATGATCAAGTTTCCCAAATTTATAATCAAGCTGCAGCTGAGGCAATGAAAGAAGCTGCGGAAGAAGAAAAACATCTTACAACTTACTTGCGTGCCTAGTAGCAGTTAAGTACATGGCAATGAAAAACAAGTTTTGTTTAATATGTGCGCCTACAGATCCGTCCAAAAACAACCGGTGCTCTAAACACACATGCTATAACAATTGGACAGGAACCTCTACTACCGGCATAGAAGCTGCAATCATCGTAGATGGATTTCAAACCTCCCTAGCTTCGTACATTAAATTTGTAAAATTAATAGGAAATGGTGACAGCAGCGCTTTTAGAAAATTTTTTGCAACAATGCTTTACGGTCCATCAACAATAGTACAGAAAATTTAATGCAAGAATCAAATATTATGTAGGGGAGATTGGCTTAAAATGAACCCTGTGGGAAAAATGATCACCCCTTTTTTATTTTTAGTACCGATGCTGCCATCTTTGATTTGAGCACGTTACTATCACTAGTTGAGTCGTCGCTGTCAGTTGACAATTAACAGTGATGCTAACCCATAGAAATAAGTGATATTTCTATGTGCTAACCCATCGCTGGTAGAAAATAATTTTAAAATAGTGGTTTCTATACGTCGTGATCTAAGGTAAGAGCATTAAAACTATTGTAAAAATATGTTGAAAGTAATCGGAATGCTAGATTGCAATATACCTTCTATGAATACATCCTTTTGTCTATAATTTAACGTGTTTATGAAGTATTCAAACATGGCCGGCATGTGGCAAAAAGGGCTTGAACAGAATTATCCAAAATGATCCGCCAAGGCGTGAGGTATAATGATCCCGGGATCATTTTACCCTACATTGGGGGTTTATTTTAGACCACTGCCTAAAACAATTTTAATAATTTATTTCTTTTTGTCACACACTAAAAAATTGGTGAATAAATGCAATCGAAAGACTGACAGACAGAGATGGGATGAGACTACGATGCGGCAAGCTATAGGCGATTCAAGCTAAGCAATACGCCCTCTGGCAGAATTGTGATGAACTCCTGAAACACAGGCGCTAGTGGCAATTCCAATATAATCATTTGGTTTTAATAAATTATTGTAAGGTACATTCGTGTATTATAAAATATATTTAAGCAACTAAAACGTCAATACTTGAAGAATGGAGTTTCCCCCAAAGAAGGAAAGCAATGACAAAACGTTTCGTTGCGTGTTTAATTGCGATTCTAAAAGCAAAAGGTGCCGTAACCTAGCTTTTCATTATTTTATAAAAGCGGGAGCTAGAAATGTTGCAGTAGTGAACATATTTGGCCTAACTGAAATAATTGACCTCAGAATCGTTTAACCATTCGGGATAGAATCATTCTAACTTTCATTAAGTTGAAAAATAACTCATCGTAGGTATGTTGTTTTAAGCATATTGTTTGGTAGTTTATCTTCACAAATGTGTAAAACCATATTTTATACTATGTTGAATGTCCTGTACGTAGTACTTAGTCCTACAATTTGTTTTCCTACGCGTGATGAAATTTTAGCAAATCTACCTACATGTTTCAGTAAGTTTAAAAATGTTGAGTCGTTATTGATTGTACAGAAATTATTTTACAATGTTCTAATTGTCTGTGTTGTCGAATTCGAACTTACTCGCATTATAAATAATATAAATAATAGTTATAAATAAATTATTGCCACTCATAATTACGGCCAAAATCGAACAAGAACAGAAAATACACACATTCACTCAATAACTACACTGCGCAACGATTTATTTACAACCTGCTGCCGAGTGAGACTGTGTTTCGCCTAAAACAGCTGATTGTGTGCGCGCGGGAAAAGTTAATTTGAATCGCCTATAGAAGGCGTGAATAATGGGTTACCTACCATACAAAACCGCGGCAAAAGATTTAGGGGTACCGTTGACGAGTTTAAAGAGACGCTATAAGGGGAAAACAAGTTAGCCGTCAATCACATCAAGAAATGTGGAAGCCGAACTCAGGGTTTTACTGCAGAGCAGGAAAAAGAGCTTACAGCTCATATTGTCGACAAGACAAAGATGTCAGGTGTCTTGCGTATCAGCTTGCAGTGAAAAAGGGCATTGTGCATCCATTTTCTGAGAAAACAAAACTTGCCGGTAAAGACTGGCTAAAGGGTTTTCGCGTGAGGCACCAAGAGCTTTCATTGAGGTCACCAGAAGCGGCATCGGCAGCCCGCGCTCGTGCTTTTAACAACCCAATTGTTACCAAATTTTTCACGTTGCTTAAGACACTGTTGGATAAAATGCCATTCATGCCACACAGAATTTTCAATGTTGATGAAACATCTGTAAGTACCGTCCCAGGTAAAAACTCCGAAGTTTTGGCCAGAAGAGGTAGGAAACACGTCGGCAGGGTCGTCTCCGCAGAACGAGGTGCTTCTACTACTGCTGTAATTTGTATGTCGGCGGGCGGTTCCTATTTGTCACCTATGTTGATTTTTGCTCGAAAAAGAGTGTAAGAAGAGCTCAAAGATGAAGCACCACTGGGAAGAGAGTTCATATGCAGCGACTCTGGATGGATGAAACTTGATGCTTTTGCAGTTTGGTTTGATCATTTTCTGTCTCATGTTAAATCAACAGCGAAGGACCCTGACCTCTAATTCTAGACGATCATCCTTCTCATACTAAGAACTTAAATGTCATTGAAAACGTCAGAAGCAATTTTGTCACCATTTTATGTCTACCTCCCCATACAACACATAGGCTATAGCCTCTCGATCTCAGCTATATGTATCCGCTTAATCATTACCATGATCAAGCACTAGAAAAATGGTTCACTAATTACCTTGGAAGGTTTGTTACAGTTTTTCAAATCTCGGATATTTTCAACGAATCCTACACAAAAGCCAGTATCCCAATTAATGCCATTAATGGTTTTAAAAAGGCCGGAATCGTTCCTTATGATCCACATGATTTTTCTGACAATAATTTCGCAGTTGCTGAAGTTACTGAGCAAAATGAACCCAAGGACTTGCCTCAAAATAATGATGCCCATGACCAAAATGGCGTAAGAGCTCTTTCAACTCCTAGACAAGTTATTCAGCAGGAATAGTGTGAACAGCTGCACGAAGATGACAGTGTTGTGACTCCTTCGACCTCTGGGTTTTCCACGTCTTTCATATTCGCACCGGAAGATGTTCGCCCACTCCCCAAAATGTCAGAACAACATGCAAGAAAGGTAAGAAAATCTGGGGGCACGGCCATTCTGACAAGAACCCCTTATAAGGACCAGTTGGTGGAGGAACAACAGAAGCAAGCAGAACAGGAAAAGAAGAAAGCTTTGAAAGTCTAACAAAAGGTAAGACAGCAAGAGAAACGGGGGACGCAGATGAGGAGTGGGAAGTGGAAGAGGATGTAGAGTGCCTTATTTGCTCTGAAACATTTCTAAAATCTTCTGCGGGAGAAGGATGGGCGAAGGGTGTTAATTGCAAGCGCTGGGTACATGATGAGTGCCTGCGATCCATACACTGCGATTATTGTGCTGATGATAATATCGCTCGTAACGTTTGTAGGAGGGTGTTTGAGTAGGTTTATATATGTATAAATCATTCCGGGATCATTTTACCCTACATACTCCACGTTTTACAAACATTTTTGTCTTAGGGGGATCATTTTAGGCTACTCTCCCCTAACTACCTTAATAAAATTAGAGAGTGTGCAAAGAAGCTGAAGACTCAAAATCGCTTGAAAAATGCAAATTCTGACAATATTCTAAGGCTTTGCAGCGCAGTTACAAAAGTAATTGAGTTCAAAAAAATTAAATCATTCCTTTAAATGGCAAAATTAAAGAACTTGATATTCTAAATCGACCTAACCATATTTCGAGTGGCCACAATAGATGTGCAAAGCTCCAATATTTTTGCAACGATCCAAAATCAAAGGAAACAAATATGGTCACCCCAATTTAAAGGGAAATTGTTAATGGTGGACAATTTGAACATTTCCGTTAGGTAACTTTTTTCATAATGCTCTTATTTTAATAGAAATATTTTTGAATTTCATTTGCATATTTCTTAAAAAAAATGTTACGTGGGCAACTAATTTTTGTCTATCACCATTTAACTGGTGAGGAGATCTATCAAAATCAGGGGAAAATGATGTTCCTATTTAAGAAATTTAATGATGACGTCATAGCGCAGAAACAAAAGCCGATAGAACAAAAGAAATTACGTTAGGGAATGTCTTTTTAAAAAATAAATTTGCGTGTTTCAGTGTTTTCCCAAAACAAAAATCTTAAACATCAAAACTAAGAATTTTGAGCGGAATTTTATCACCACACAAAAATACTATTTTGTAAAAGTACCAATTCCAATACATTTTTTTTTTCACAAATTAAATAATATATTTTTGATAATCTAAGCCACTCAAATGTATTTTATGATTTTTGGTTGCATACGTTTTTGTTTTTGTTAATTTGAAACTACTACTGTACGTAAAAATCTTCTCATAGGAACTTTTCATTTATCATATTCCATTTACTACACTGCTGCGCTATTAAATTTTCATTTTGTTAAAAGCAGTTTTCTTTTTCTTGGAACCCAGTTATAAACAACATGACATAAAATACAAATATCGCCAATTTTAGTTTTTAAATTAGAAAATATCAACAGAAGAAAAACAATCTTAGGGACATAAAAATAGCGTAAAAAAACAAAACGCCTAACATAAAGTGAAATTATATAAGAGTATAAGTGGCATTTTTAGACTATACACACTATGAGATGGATTTTCACTTTCATAAATTACCTGACACAAAAATGGGATAATATTATTTCCTTAGTCATTTAAGATTCCCATTTTCCCAGGAATTGACATAGTAATTAATCTTACTCATTTTCTTTCTTTCTTACAGTTTGTAATTTATTTAATTAACACAGTACATATTTTATTACACAATTAATTTATTTATTCAAACTTAAACCACAAACATAAGTATATAGTCAAATAAATTTTCAATAAATAACTCGTATAATAAAAACTTATAAATATGACTTTCTTTAATTGTTTAAATAATTTTAAATTGATTAAAACCAATTAACAGTGTAATGTTGTACGTGTATTGCCCACAATTACTTTACGTTTATTTCCAACATCTTCAATAATTATTGATGAAATAAGAACTGTGGATATACTGTATGATCTATAAAAAGCCCGGGCTTTTAGTCCAATTATTATTGACTTTCGATCCATAAACTGTATACAGTATTTTTAAATAAGATAACAATAGCTATATTTCAAGACTTTTTGATAACGTAATTGTGTATCCCCTCCACTTCAGAGGCCCTCTTAAGAGAAATTGCACTTAATCTTGGGACTAGTAGTTGTTTCGAGTTTCGAAGAGTACGGACGTGCAGACGCAGCGAAAACCTACATACCAGGTATTAGGTGTCGAAGATTATGATATCAACCACCTCCGACGCCACTGCTGCAATGGTAGACAAACAACAAGAAAAAATTAAAATAGAAACCCCCAAACGAAATTACCTTATATAATGCATGGCAAAAAGTGAAAACCGCAAGAATTGAATTGCAACAAAATATTTATTATTAACTAGCAAAAATGCAAACAGCAATAAATAGGAGAAAAGAACAGAAATTGGTCCCATGTGCACAGTTGGAACAAAAACCTCAACAACAAGAAAAAGAATATTATATTGATAAAGAAGAACTCATCAGAGAAACGGAGTGGGTGATACTTAATAGAAAACAAAAAGAACAAAAAAAGAAAAATGACTGCATCGCCGGAAACGTCACCACAACACCAAGAAGCTAAACAGTCACAAAAAGAAAACCCAGTAAAAGTACCAAAACCACCGCCAATTAGTTTGAGTCAAATTAAAAACTGTGATGCATTACAACGCGAACTAAAGATAGAAAAGCTTACATTTCAAGCAGTTATGATGAATAACGAGCAGGTAAAAATAAACATAAAGTCTGCAGAAGAATATAGACGACTAACAAACTTACTAAATGAAAAAAAAGCACTTTTGGCACTCGTACGAAGATAAACAAGCAAGACACATAAAAGTCATGGCCAGAAAGCTGCACCCGTTATGCGCTTCAGAAAACATAGCAGAAGATTTATATCGCCAAGCATATAAAATAATAGAAGCTGTTAATATTCTGCAGAAAAGATAAGAAACCCCACCTGCTTTTCATGCCAAGCTTCAGAAACGACGAAGACATTAAAAAAATATACGAGATAAAAGAAATACCAGGCGCGAAGGTTGAACTAGAATCTCTAAGAAAATCAAAACTAGTCTGCCAATTTAAGAAATGCCAAACTTATAGACATACCCAAAGATTCTGCAGCAGAAAATGAAGATGCGTGAAATGTGCTGGAAAACAACACAGAAAAGAATCCAAAATGAATGAAAACAGCAAACCAAAATGTGCCAACTGTGGCGAAGCCCACCCAGCCAAAAGGATTCAAAAGATAAGAAACGAAGCAACCAGAACTAACCAAAACAACGCAAAAGAAAGAAATATAGAAAGCAAAGCACTGTGTAGATGGGACCCAAAAGCATTCACAGTACTACCAAACACTAAAGGAAAAGAGGAAATTTCACGTAAAACAGAAGTTTCGACAAACCAGCTGCTACAATGCCTAATGAAAAAACTTGAACAACAGGAAAAAAAGTTCAAGCAGCAAGAAAAAATGCTAAAATCAATCTCTGAGAGATTAATAAAACTAGAAGGAAATAGTAATAAAGCTACTGCTTCAAAGAAACACTAATGGACTTTGGGGCTCTGCCAGCAAAACTAACATCAACCAAATTGCAAATTAGAACAAAGCACTGAAGAGCATCGTAGATGCGCCCTAGTACGCTAGAAACAGTGATATGCAAAGGGATCTAGGGATAAGAGTCGTGACAGAAGAAAAACCTTGTCCTGAAGCACGAGACCAGCCTTCATGACCACTTACAGATCTAGTGAGAAGGCTCAAGAGCATTTGAGGTACCTAGTGTAAAAAGACGTGAAAGTGTCAGTAAAATGAGCAGAGGAAAAGTGAAGTGGTAACACACGAATAAAGTGTTGCAAAATAAACTGAGCGGACACTAATAGGTGAATTCTTAATATAACCATTTAGTTAACATAAGATAGATAACAATTGCTGGTTAGTCTTTTACACTAATTGTAATGTAACACCACAATAAAAAGTAAATCTTGGGACTGACAGTATCTAAGCATAAAATAAAAACAGTTTAATATTATGTCGAAAATTATTCTCAAAGAAGATTAAAATTTTGAAGCAGTAGACAGGAATGTGCGGCTGCGACAAACCAGTTTTACGTCTGCATACCACCAGAAGAGGGAATTGTATTATAAATAAATGTCGAAAAGATCACGAATTTGTTTCTAAAACATTATTGTCTAACTAATGCACTTTTGGTAATAATACGAGGGCGGGTCAATAAGTCCGTGACTTTTTGAATTTCCCGCCTCTTAACTGAAAGGGCAACACTGCTCCTGTCAACAGGCATCTGTCAGTTGACTCCTGTCAAAATTTGAACAAGCTGCACCATTTAGTTTGTGTTTGACAGCCATTGGTAGCAGACTACCGCGTGATTTGAGGAGACAATGGAAAAAAGTGAATTTCGTGTGCTCATTAAGCATTATTTTTTGCGGAAAAAAACCATCACTCAAACCAAGGCTAAGCTTGATAAATACTATGGGAACTCTGCACCATCAATTTCAATGGTAAAAAAGTGGTTTACTGAATTTCGTTGTGGCCGTACAAGCACGGAAGATGCCGAACGTTCTGGACGCCCAGTTGAGGTCTCTACACCCGAAACAATTGAAAAAATTCACGATATGGTGTTGGCCGATCGGAGATTGAAAGTGCGAGAGATTGTGGAAGCCACAGGCATATCACATGGCTCAGTGGTTTCAATTTTGAATGATCACTTGGGTATGAGAAAGCTTTCCGCAAGATGGGTGCCGCGTTTGCTCACAATCGACCACAAACGCAATCGTGTGACAACTTCGCAGGAGTGTTTGGCGTTGTTTAACCGCAATATGGACGAGTTTTTGCGCCGTTTCGTAACCGTGGACGAAACGTGGATCCACCACAACACACCAGAGACCAAACAGCAGTCAAAACAGTGGGTTTCTCGGGGTGAATCGGCGCCAAAGAAGGCCAAGGTGGGTTTGTCAGCCAATAAAGTCATGGCGACCGTTTTTTGGGATGCACGCGGTATAATCCACATTGACTACCTTCAAAAGGGTAAAACAATCAATGGCGATTATTATGCCAACTTATTGGGTCGATTTAATGAGGATTTGAAAAAAAATGACCGCATTTGGCCAAGAAAAAAGTTCTTTTCCACCAGGACAATGCAAGGGTGCACACATGTGCAGTTTCCATGGCAAAAATCTGAGAATTACGCTACGAATTGCTCCCTCATCCGCCCTATTCTCCGGATTTAGCCCCGAGTGACTATTTCTTGTTTCCAAACCTGAAGAAATGGCTCGGCGGAAAGAGATTTGACTCCAACGATGAAATCATCTCACAAACAAATACCTATTTTTATGACCTCGACAAATCTTATTTTTTGGAAGGGATAAAAAAATTGGAGAAACATTGGACAAAGTATATAGAGCTCAAAGGAGACTATGTTGAAAAATAAAATGATTTTTTATCTAAAAACCTGTCTTTCATTCAAAAAGTCACGGACTTATTGACCCGCCCTCATATTTAATTATTTCCAATAGAAACATTTAAAGATAAAATATTCAAAATGTATCTAAGTATGTACCTTCACATGCTTGTGTTTTTCCTTTTCTAAATCCAGGTCTGCATACACAGTCGTACCCTTCAATAGTATCAACACACTGGCCTTCTCCACAAATATCAGGTCTAAGTACACATTCATTAACCAGCATCAGATCACCTGGTGGTCTTTTTCCATCTCCATCTTTCTTGGGCGGTTCTTGTATTGTTGGAGGACCAGATGGTTTTCCAGTACAAAGCAACCTATGCTCCTCTATAAATGTATTTTTTAAATTAAATTATTGTTGATAATAAAAGTATAAACGTCAACCTTCTCCATGCAATGGACATCTAGCACATTCATCTCCCCAACCTTGTCCCATGTTAACTCCGCAGCAACAATCTTTCTTAGAAAGTCTCATAGGTAAAGCGTTTCTGCAGTAACCACCAGGACCTCGAACAGTGAAACAATTACCTTGCCTACCATCTGCGGAATAGAGAACAAAAATACATTTTTGTAAATGTCTAAACTACCGTATCTTACCAATGCAGTATGTTTTATCTTGACTTTGTATAAATCCAGGGTTGCACAAGCAGAAATAACCACCCACTGTGTTAACACACCGCCCATCTTGACATATATTTTCATCAAGACATTCGTCTCTATCATCACATTTGTTGGTTCCTGGGTTTCGAGCTTGCCCATATGGGCATTCACATGTAAAGGATCCGATTGTATTGACACATATTCCACCATCGCATAAGTGTGGAATTGCTTCACACTCATTTATATCTTGAATAATATATTTAAAGCCCATATGTTAAAAATTATAAATAAACATCTTACCAACGCATTCGCCACTTTTTTGGTTTTTAATGAAACCAATTTCACAGTCTAATCTCGAAGGACAGTGTTCGCATGGGTGGCCCCAAGCTTTGCCCACAGTTGCACAACACAAGGTTTTTGTACATACAACGCCATCTAGCTGATTCACACAGAGGGAACCCCTTACACCCGAGTAACATGGTCCTGTTCTGTAATCTAACACATTTTCATAGTTTTTCTCAACTTTGTTTGTTCATAGATACACATAGGCATAATTTTTTATATATGAATTGTGTAACTGATGTATGGAGATAAATTGCTTAAAGAAGAGCAGTTTTAGAAAATCTACTTTCGGGATTTACAATACTCTTGTAGCTAGGTTACACTTACACTACAAGCCACTTTTTGTGCGCTATTTCACAACTCTGCAAAGAAGACGCTTAAGACGCTTACCTGTTTCACAGTGGTTACCAGTAAACCCATAAACACAGGCACAGCGATCAGGTCCTATGCAGCGGCCCCCATTTTTACAATGTTCCAAACATATAGCTATAAGAAAGAACTAACTAGTTTTTTTAAAGATTGTGTTCATATTTTACTTACGCTCGGTGCAGAATTCTCCTGAATAGCCAGCAGCACAAACGCATTTCCCTTCTACACAGGTACCTCCATTAATACACATGAGTCGACACGAACCGTCTCCTAAATCGTAAAAGAATACCATATTTAAAATTGTTTTTAGAGAAATAAAAATTCAAATTAATATATCAACAATATTTTCTCATACTATTGCATATTTATAACAAAATATTTGGTCAAAGAACCAAGCAGTTATGAAAACAACAAAAAGCTCATTTATAATCAGAAATTTTGTTTAAAGAATAAATAATGCAAAACTAATTTCTTTTAATACTCGCTGAGTCATATCTAGAACTCATCTCAGAACATACACCAATACTAGTGACCATTATATCATCTGCACTTTAAAAACAAAAAAAGTCATTGTTTTTCAACGGAAGGGCGGATTGGAATATCTTTAGGAAAAGCTAGATAAACGCTTAACACTAGGAATGCCACTAAAAATCAAACTAGATGTAGAAGATGTCGTGGAAACTGTGATGAAATCCGTGACAAGCAACGCCAAATAGAGATAACAAACATATTACCTACAGACAAATGCCCGATAATGTTGAAGATAAAACTATCTGAACAACGGGGAGTTTCGAGAAGGTGGCAACTCACAAGGAGTTCTGCTGATAAACAAACATACAACACATTTGCGAATGAACTTAAAAAGCTGCTACATAAACTAAAAAATGACTCGGTGCAGAAATACACTGGAGGGTTATCCCCAACTGAATCACGAATTACTCACTGTGGAAGCCTACTCGTAAAATAAAACAACCCAAACAGTAGATATCACCAATAAGGAAAACTGAAAACACTTGGGCAAAAACTAGGCACAGTTTTCCAACCTAACCCACCCCATCTACCAGAAGCTGAAGAAGAAATTAGCAGTTAGAAATTAAACAAACGAATCAAACAGAAATAGAAACTATCATACACCATGGCATCAATAAAAAAAGGCACCGGGATATGATTTCATTACCGGCAAAATACTAAAAGAACTATCCGATAAAACTTTCAAGCATTAACATATATTTTCACCGCAATATTACGACTTGAATATTTCCCTTGCCAATGGAAAGTTGCCCAAGTAGCCATGATGTTGTCTTCTCCTTAAGTTAGGTCATTTGACCTGTGTTTTACTGGATTTTAGTCTCTCTGTTCTTGGGAGAATGATGGCCAACTGTCTCGCCATCTTTTTAGGGGTCTTCCCGGTGGTCTTGATCCTTCTGGCTTCCCATCGCGAGCTACTTTGACTATCCTTTCGGTGTCCATTCTTGAGATGTGCTGGTTCCATTGCCTCCTTTTTTCTCTCCCCCATCTCACGATGTCTTGTATATGACATTGGCCTCTGATGTTTTGGTTTCTGATGTGGTCGAGTCTTGTTTTTCCCACTATAGTTCTTAAAACATTCATTTCCGTCATTCTTAGTGGTTGTTGTGCAGTATTGGGCGAACGCGGGTTTTGTAGATTCTCGTTTTACACTTTGTTCTGAGATATTTGTTCCTATATATCATATTTCTCAGTGTTCCTGAAACAGGAGGCGCTTTTCTTACCTGGTTGTTTACTTCTTTTTGGAGGTTACGGTCGCTTGTGATTATTGCTCCCAGGTAATTGAATGTCATTGTCTGTTCGATGCTTTTTCTGTTTATTACCAGCTTACATCTTATTGGTTCTTTAGAGGCTGTTAGACATTTCGTTTTTTCAACTGAGATGACCATGTTGTATTCCTCAGCCGTGGTATTGAATTTATGCAGGCTTTTTTGTAGATTTTCTTCGTTGTTAGCTATAAGGACCGCATCATCTGCATAACATCCTATGATCAGGTTGTGGTTGCTTAGTTTATATCCTTCCATTGGCTTTATACTTTCTATGATCTTGTTCATCTCTAGATTAAATAGTATTGGACTTAAACTATCACCTTGTCTGAATCTGGTATTCATTGGGATATTTTCCGTTAGTTTACCTCCCGTTCTGATTCTGGTGCAGTAGTTCGTGTTTAGTTCTTCTATGAGTCTGATAATTTTGAGAGGAACGTTATTCCCTTTTAGTATGTCGGTCACATCTGGTAGCTTTACTCTGTCAAAAGCTTCTGTTAGGTCAACGAAGAACAAATACACTGGGTTATTATACTTCATGGCTTTTTCAGTAATTTGACGAATGGTGCATATGGCGTCTGTTGTGGATAGGCTTTTACTGAAGTCTTGTTGTTCCTCCTTGATAGGTACCGCTTTAAATATCGATTTGGTAATTATTCCAGTGAACAACTTCATCATTGTGTCTAACAGTGATACTCCTTTGTAATTTGCCGGGTTTCTCTTGTCCCCTTTTTTGAATACCAGTACGGTTATGCTGGTTTTCCATTCTTCTGGTACCCTTCCCGCTTCGATTATTTTGTTAAATAGCGTCGTTATTTCGTTCGCTAGGGTCTGTCCTCCATACTTTGTTTGTTCATTCGTGATTGTGTTTGTTCCTTGTGCCTTTCTATTTTTTGATTTTCTTATCGCGTCCCCCATGATATTGAAAACAAGAAAATATCCAAACGACGTGGCATCATATCGACCCATCAGTCTACTACAGATCCTTTCTAAGGTTTTAGAAAAAATGCTGCTAAAACGAATATCACCTATAATTGACCAACATCAACTTATAACTAAAAACAATTCGGTTTTAGAAAAGGCCATGGAACGATTGAACAAATACATCGACTAGGCAGCGGTTCTCAAACTTTCGTATTTCGTCCCCCCCCCTTACCTTGAATAATTCTGCGCCCCCTGTATAATGTAAGATAGATGAGTATAATCCAATACGCAGGAATTTATTTAAGTCGATTTAGCAATATTGGCTACCCTGCCGATGTGGTGCAGTCGCGTCGCATTATCACCTGACCTACTGTTACCCGAACGTTCGCGGCAGATACCGATTCGTCTTCATCTTTCAGGATTGAAAATACGCGACTATAAAAGGAGCGGCAGCACGTCAATTGTTAGTTGTGTCGTCGTGACCGTGTTACATACGAGAGTTTGGCAGTTGAGTTCAAACGCCGAAAAGAATTATTGTATATTGTTGTTTAGTAAATATGGATAGATTTTTAATTGTAAGCAAACGTAAGCTTAAAGGCGAAGAAGCTTCTATTTCATCAGAAACGCCCAGAATCAGTGCTAATCATGTTATAAAATCAAAAACACGAAAATATGACTAAGGATACTTAAACTTCGGTTTTACAAGCATTGAAATTAGATAGCACGAAACCCAATAAAATGAAGAGGCATTTAGAAACTCCGCGCAAAGAATATGTCGATAAGCCCGTGGATTTTTTGCAGAGAAACTTAGATCTTTCGGGAAACAGAAGACAAATTTCCACAAAGCTCCTACAGTAAATGAAAAAGCTTTATTGACATCGTAAAAAGTGGCTTATAAAATAGATGCAAGAAGTCACATGCGATTGCAGAGCAACTAATTTTACCAGTTGCTCTAGACATAGTAGAAACAATGTTTGCTGAGAGCTATGACGACGATGGTTTCTGTGGGTCGGAGCAAGGCTCCTGCACTTAGGCCACCAGGGCCCATTGGGGTTACAAAAGACTTCCCTGAACTCCCTGAACAGGTCCGTCGCTTCGGCAAAGGACAGAATCCTGTTCAAAGGCGTGTCTTGAATGTCTCTTGGTTCAAAAAAGGGCTGAGAGCTATGCTAAACAACTCAAGAATAGGAGCTCAGAGTGTCTATCTCGAATATCAAACCAAACCTGGACAGGCTGTGTACTTGAAGGCAGGCACATATTAGTTATTAGATTGATGCCTTCTACATCCCGTGTATTCTACACCGAATTATACCCAGTCTTATCAGGAGTCTCATAGGGAAGTATCATTGGCCCCATGTTATATTCTATATAAACGACAGACTTACCGGAAACCAGAAAAACAATGATTGCCACCGATGCTGACGACACAACAATGATAGCCTCCCGAAAACTGTAAACGTTCTTAAACCTGTTTGAAGAAGGGCTACAACTGGAGAACGCTAACGCAACTAAATCCGTACATACCACTTTCTCCTTGAAGCACGTAAACTGCCCCCCCCCCGAGTGCTGTTAGATGGAACATACCTACCACAAAATGAAGCGATCAAATACTCAGGTCTTCACATGGATAGGCGACTAGTGGCAAACTCACATTTTTCGAAAAGAAAACTATAAAATACAGAAAACTGTATTGGCTAATTGGAAAAAGTCTGAACTATCAACTGAAAATAAGCTCTTACTACGTAGGGCAATTCTAAAGCCTATTTGGACTTATGGCATACCATCGAGGGGTTCTGCAATACAGCAATATTGCACTTTTTAAAATGAAGTACTTAGCGCGATAGTCAGCGCACCATGGTATGTACCAAACAGGTTACTACATGCTGATCTAGGCGTACCCACAGTACAACACCAGCCTCAAATACGAAGACTAGTTAATGGTACACTTAAAACAACTGGCAACCACACTGTTAAACGACGAAGATGAGCCTAGAAGACCGAAAAGGTTTAAACCGGTCGACCTAATGACTCGTTTCACTTAAATAGATAACACATAACTAAGTCATATTTCAAACTGTTTCTTAAAGATTGCTCACTGGAGCATTACTCTGAATGACATGTATTTCTACTTTAAGCTTTAGATTAAGTATTACATAAGATGTACTATAGTCTGCAAGACGGACTGATTGCACAAATACAAGGAGACATAAAAATGATTTACTTTTTTACAACAAACTGTTGCCCAAAAGGGCCTGTTATACAGGGTGTCTCAGAAAGAATGGGCCAGCGTTTAATCATAGATTCTTTAGGTAAAAATAAACCGATTAAACCTAATATACCTTAGGCAGAAAGTCCTTCCTTAAGAAGGTATAGGGCCTTAAAGTTCAATTTTTTATTTTTTCTTTTTACTGTAATTTCCACAAATCTCAAGATATTTCTTTCAAATTTGGTACACGTACTTACTATTATGCAATACAGTGACAGAATTATTTTCATTGACCAGACTTGACCGTAAGAGGCACTTAACCTACTACTGAAATTTTATATTAGCTCTAACTTTGTTATTAGTAGAAAATTTTAAAATTTTACGTTATTTTCTGAAAGAGGATTAAAAATTACAAAAATAAGGTACTCTTAGTTCATACGCGTAAAGGCAACCGTTTGCCTTAAAATGCTTGTCCAAGTTTTGGGTTGTCGTAACGACGTGCAATTATTAGGTGGCCATGATCACAAAAACAATGGGTAGTGCTTGTGTCCTACAGTAAAGAACAATGCTAAGTCAATTAAATACTTTGGTGTTATAGAAATTGTATTTTTAAGTTCTGTTTTGTGTTTACGAAAATGCCTCGACATTCCTTATGGCGACGCATTTTCGTAAACAAAACATAAATTAAAAATACATTTTCTATGACACCAAAGTATTTAATTGACTTAGCATTGTTCTTTACTGTAGGTTACAAGCACTACCCATTGTTTTTGTGATCATGGCCACCTAATAATTGCACGTCGTTACGACAACCCAAAACTTGGACAAGCATTTTAAGGCAAACGGTTGCCTTTACGCGTATGAACTAAGAGTACCTTATTTTTGTAA
>JABXWE010000210.1:0-33969 GCA_014611495.1 Limonius californicus | reverse complement strand
TCCAGCACAGCTTCGTCCAGTCCAGCGCAGCCCCGTTCAGTCCAACTCAGCCCCGTCCAGTCCTGCGCAGCCCCGTTCAGTCCACGGCAGGCCCGTCCAGTCCAACACAGCCCCATCCAGTCCAGCGCAGCCCCATTGTATCCAGCACAGCTTCGTCCAGTCCAGCGCTGCCCCATCCAATCCAGCGCAGCCCTGTTCAGTTCAGCACAGCCCAGCCCAGCCCCGTCCAGTCCAGCACAGCTTCGTCCAGTCCAGCGCAGTCCCGTTCAGTCCAGCGCAGCCGCATTCAGTCCAGCGCAGCCCAGCCCACCTCCGTCCAGTGCAGTTCAACACAGCTTTGTCCATTCCAGCGCAGCCCCGTTCAGTCAAGCCCTAGCCAGTCCAGCACAGCGCAGCCCAACCCAATCAGGTGCAGTCCAGCAGTTAAGTCCAGTCCTGTCTAAGTCCAGTCCAGATCCACTTTCATATTGTAAATTTGTAAACTCAATATCACTTATTATTTTTTTTTATTCACATAACTTTTGCTTTGGCTGAAGAGGAGGCAACTCCTAGAACGACCTTTGCCTTGTAGATGTATGTGCGACATGTATATTTTATGAGGCAATAAATACTTTGAAAATTGAACCCACAACAGATACCCTTAAAGTATACAATGGAAAATTAAGAATATAAATCTTGATATATGCTTGCGTACTAATGGCTGTCCTCTTTAACATAATTACTACCACAATAATGTATTTTCGAACTCTATTTAGAGTAATTAATAATAATATAATTTCTAGCGACAAATATGTGACATGCGACATTTAAATTTGTCGACCTATTCAAAAATTTTACAGTTTAAATAGAAATGGAGTAATGTTTGCTTACCATTGCTTACAAAATACTGCAAACACCAAAATTTCGAATGGAATTCACACACTTCCGAACACTTCTTTTAAATATTTACAAATCAGCAGTATCTATAAACAATGTTTCTTAGTTACACTACTTTAAACAAATTTAACATTATTCTAGGCAATCTTTACTTTGAACAACTTTATATGATATCATTTAACCACAATTTTTTACACAAGATAAAAGCGTTGGTAATATAATCTTAATAAAGTGTCTGGGAACCACAGTGAGCCAACACTGTGACAAGACAAAAGAAATAAAATCGAGAATCGAACAGGCAAGAAAAATATTCGCCACAATGAGAAACTTCTTTGTTAGACCGGACCTAAGCCTAGAATTGAGAATTGGCATGTTAAGATGCTATGTGTTACCAGTACTCCCTTAACCCTTAACCCCTCCATGGAAAAAAGAATTGAAGCCTTCAAAATGTACCTCTACAGACGCATGCTCAAGATATCATGGATGCAAAGAGTGACTAACGTCGAAGTACTCATTCGCATGAGGAAGCAAAAAGAACTCCTGCTCACGATTACGGAAAGGAAAACTCAATACCTCAGTCACATCATGAGAGGGAGTCGGTACAATCTTCTCCAACTTATTATTGAAGGCAAAATCCAGGGGAAACGATCAGTTGGAAGGTCGCAGAACTCGTGGCTGAAAGATGTAAGCCAATGGTTCGGCTGCACATCAGTTGAAATCTTCCTTGCAGCAGCTTCTAAAACAATGATGGCTATTTAGATCGCCAACTTTCGAAGAGAGATGGTGTGAGAAGAAGAAGAATATAATCTTTTCATTATAAAGATTATAACCAAAATGATAGAAAAGTTAATAATCAACACTTTTATTTTATCAAATTTTAAAATAACTTCTTATATCAAGCGAAAGAAAGAATTACCTGCGAAACATCTATTGATGGGATTTGGAGGGATTGTAGGAATGCCATTATCGAAAGCTGCAACGAAATAACCACTAGTACAAGAAGAAGTTCGGCAGAATGGATTGGTCAAGAATCATTGCAAAAAATAAGAGAGCGAACGAGACTGAAAGAACTTAGACTCGCAGCTAACACTGAAGAACAAAAGCAACAAGTGCAGGAAAAATAAGTCAAGTGCAGTAGAGAAGTTAAAAGAAGCCTAAAAACAAACAAAAATGCTTTCATTGAAAATTTGGCAGAGTAAGCACAACTGGCTGCTGATATGGGTGATAATAAAAAACTGTATCGTATTATAACAAACAGCACATATAGAGTATTGCGTAAGGGACAACTACCCCAACCTTTTGAGTCAAGGACTGGTGTCAGGCAAGGATGCATTTCATCACCACTCCTGTTTTTAATTATAATGGACTTTATACTAGTAAAAGCGACTGAAGGTAAAAGAAGGGGGATAAAATGGGGTGTAGCCACGACATTAGAGGATTTAGAATATGCCAATGATGCTTGTTTATTATCTACAAGCTTACAAAATATGCAGGCAAAGCTAAATAGCATACAAAGTGAATCAAACAAAGTGGGGTTGCAAGTTAACAAAGACGAGACTAAATTGCAAACTAGAAATACCAATGTGAGTGATATATCTTTGGATAACCACAATATTGGAAATGTTGAAGAATTTACTTACCTTGGTAGAGTCAATAGATAGGGGATCATTAAGAGATACTAATCTTAGAATAACTAAAGCAAGAGTGGTGTTTCTAAATATGAATATATAGAAAGCCGGGAACATTCACAACGCAAATAAAATGAAAATATTTAATGCTATGGTTAAGGCTGTTTTGTTGTATGGTTCAGAAACCTGGTGCGTCACTGTTGCAATGCAAAGAAAAATTCAAGCATTTGTAAACAAGTGCTTGAAATTCTGGTGACCCAAGCGAATATCAAATGTAGAACTTTGGATGAGAACTGTATAGTATAGTATAGCAATTATGAAAAGGAAATTTGGATGGCTAGGCATGTAAGGTCTGAACCAGAAGATGAAGAACTTAATAAAACGCTAAGGAACATCACACAAACAGCATGACAACAATACCATCCAAAAAAACTAGCAGGAGCTAAAAATAAAGCAGATCCAAGTATGACGAAAAGCAGTGAAAAAGGACAGGAGATAACAATTGTGATATGGAATATAAACACACTGGCGGGAAACGACATGGAATTAACAGAGGAAATGGAAACAAATAGAATTCATATATTAGGCATAAGTGAAACAAAGAAAAAAGGAAACGGAATAGGAAAAATCACAAATAAACATACACTGTACTACTCAGGGGTGGATTATGAAAGTAGAGCAAAAGAAGGAGTGGGAATATTAGTGACAGAAGATATACATAAACGGGTGCTAAAATATAGAGCGATCAACTCAAGAATATTGTGGTAACAGTGAAACTAGGGCAGACAACAAATATAATACAAATATATGGCCCATAAGAGGGCGCAACAAGAGGGGAAATAGAGGAATTCTATAGGATACTTCAAGAAGTACTGGAGGAAGCCAAGAAAGAATCGGAAGCCACAATCATAATGGGGGACTGGAATGCAAGAGTAGGTAGGGACTCCAATAGAGCACTCGGTTGCATGGGAGAACACGGAGAGCATACAATGAACAGAAACGGGTTGAAAATGATAGAATTCTGCCATACAAATGATCTAGTAATAGGAAACACATTATGGAGGCAAGAAGAGGATGACATATACAGCTTTGTAGCAGAGGAACGAGATGCAAAAAGCCTAATAGACTATATAGTTTACACAAGAAATCTCAGTGAAATGATACAAAATATAGCAACAAGGAAAGAAGCAGAAATAAGCATTCAACACAGACTGGTAGTAGCACAAATGGCAGTCAGAATGGAAAAATCGGAAGAAGGAGACTATATCACAATAGCAACACACAAGCTTAAGATACCACATAACCAGAGAAAATACCAGGAAAAGATTATTAGGCTATTTAGCAGTACAGAGGAGACGGCACAAGGAGACTGCCTTGAGACAAAATGGAGAACGTTTAAGGAAATAACTCTAAGGGCGGCGGAAGAAACATGTGGAAGAAGGAAATACAGTAAAAGTATAAAAAGAACAAAGTGGTAGATGGAAGAGATAAAAGGGTTAGTGAGAGAAAAGAAACAAGCATGGAAAAGATACATTCGAACAAAAAAAGAAGAAGACAGGAAAAACTACGTAAGGAATAGAAACAAAGCAAAGAAAGCGATTAAACAGGCAAAAAAGAAATCCTGCTGAGTTTTTGGAGAAGAAATTAATGAGTTATAAATTAGATGCAAAGAAATTTTTCACCACAATAAAGAGACTAAGAGGACCAAAACACAAAGAAATAAAAGCCATATACAATAAACACAATAAAATCAAAATAGAAATGGAAGATATTTTGGAAACCTGAAACGAATTCTACGAGGAAAAGCTTGCAGACACAACGGAGGATGAAAGATGGGAAACTGAAAACATGAAAGAACTCCAAGAACTAACTGAAGAAGAAGTACAAGAAGCAATTCAAAATACGAAAATAGGGAAAGCAAGTGGAGAAGATGAAATCCCCCGGAATATATTAAATGGCTAGGAGAGAAAGGGAAGGATTGGTTATGGGAGATGTTCAAAGAAGCATGGAATAAGGAAAGAATCCCTACAGACTGGGAAAATAACCTAATCATACCGATACACAAAAAAGGAGACTCCTCGATATGTGATAACTATAGAGCTATCTGCCTGGGCCAAACTGTATACAAATTGTACACAAGAATACCAGAGAAAAGATTGCGAGGATATGTAGAAAGCAAACTAGAGGAAGAACAAACAGCATTCCGACCCGGCAGACAAACAAATGAAAATATACTGAGAACAATAATACATAAGGTAATAGAAGAGGATAAAGAGTTATACATAATTTTCATCGACCTCAAAGCGGGATTCGACACAGTGAATAAACAAGCACTATGGGAAACACTTGAGGCACTAGAAGTACCAAGCCAATTAATAGGAATAATTAGAAGTTCGATTAACAAAGTAAAATGTAAAGTTGAAATAGCGGGACATAGATCAGAGGTATTCGAGATGAAGAAAGGGATAAAGCAGGGGGACAGCCTGAGCCCTCTGCTATTCGTGATTATGATGGATGGAATATTAAAACGTATTAAGACTAAAACTACACTAAGCACCGTGATAGGACACAAGAATCTACAACCCATCCTAATAAACAGCTTAATGTACGCAGATGACATTGTACTAATAGCGGATTCTAGAAGAAAAATGCAGGAACTACTAGATAGCTGGTCCAAAGAGATAAAAAACATGAAGATGGAAATCAACACAAATAACAAACAAAAGTGATGATAATTAATGCAATACAAGGGGATAACAGGAACAGGGATATCATATGTAACAATACACCATTAGAAAAAGTATCAACATTCGAATACCTAGGGACCATCTTAACAAGTGACGGGAGAATTGATCCAGAATTAACAAGCAAGACAAATAAATCAACAAGGCCATATTACGCACTGAATAAAATGGTGTTAGGTCGTAAGGATATTGAAATAAATACAAAATTAAAAATACATAATGCAATAACGGTGCCCATAATCAAATAGGCGGCCGAGAACTGGACACTTCAGAATAAACGCCATGAAGATGAAGCATCTGAGGAAGATCGTGGGGATTTCGAAATGGGAACACGTGAGAAATGAGCATATAAGAGAGATTACTCAGCAACCACCAATACTCGAAAAAATAGAAAGAAAACAATTGAACTGGTATGGACACCTGACAAGAATAGATAGAGAAGGATTACCGAGAAGAGTATTGGAAATGGGAAAACTGAAGAGGGGCAGAAGAGGGAGACCAAGAAGGGGCTGATTAGACCAAATAGAAGACATCGGAAGATCAAAGGGGAAAACACTAGCAGAAATGAAAACACTAGTAGAGAATAGGAAAGATTGGAAGAGATAGGTGAAAGAGAAACCAGACCCACAATCCGACGCCTAATAATGGGCGGAAGGACAAGTGAAAAAAGAAGAAGAAGATGGCTGGGCCACACACTGAGAAAGCAAGAGACGTTCCCAGTCATGTCGCATTGGAATGGAACCCACATACAGTGGAACCAGGGGACGACCTCGTAAAACTTTGATGAAAACGGTCAGAAAGGAAACAGGTAGAACCATCACCCAGCTGCGTATCCTAGAGCAAGATAAAGATCAATGGAAGCAATTTATAGACAACTTATAATAATTATAAAATACATATGTAGGTATTATTTTGTTGAACTCAATGTTTATAGTTACAGTTTCTGTTTATTTCAGATTTATATTTCTGAACTGTTATTTATTTGTCCTGCATAACCCTATAACCCCTTGGGGAATAATGGGCACCAAGAAGCAATTCAAAATACGAAAATAGGGAAAGCAAGTGGAGAAGATTAAATCGCCCCGGAATATATTAAATGGCTAGGAGAGAAAGGGAAGGATTGGTTATGGGAAATGTTCAAAGAAGCATGGAATAAGGAAAGAATCCCTACAGACTGGGAAAATAACCTAATCATACCGATATACAAAAAAGGAGACTCCTCGATATGTGATAACTATAGAGCTATCTGCCTGGGCCAAACTGTATACAAATTGTACACAAGAATAGTAGAGAAAAGATTGCGAGGATACGTAGAAAGCAAACTAGAGGAAGAACAAACAGCATTCCGACCCGGCAGACAAACAAATGAAAATATCTTTATACTGAGAATTATAATACATAAGGTAATAGAAGAGGGTAAAGAGTTATACATAATCTTCATCGACCTGAAAGCGGGATTCGACACAGTGAATAAACAAGCACTATGGGAAACACTTGAGGCACTAGAAGTACCAAACCAATTAATACGAATAATTAGAAGTTCGATTAACAAAGTAAAATGTAAAAATTCTAATAAACAGCTTAATGTACGCAGATGACATTGTACGAATAGCGGATTCTAGAAGAAAAATGGAGGAACTACTAGATAGCTGGTCCAAAGAGATAAAAAACATGAAGATGGAAATCAACACAAATAAAACAAAAGTGATGATAATTAATGCAATACAAGGGGATAACAGGTACAGGGACATCATATGTAACAATACACCATTAGAAAAAGGATCAACATTCGAATACGTAGGGACCATCTTAACGGGAGAATTGATCCAGAATTAACAAGCAAAACAAATAAATCAACAAGGCTATATTACGCACTGAATAAAATGGTGTTAGGTCATAAGGATATTGAAATAAATACAAAATTAAAAATACATAATGCAATAACGGTGCCCATAATCAAATACGCGACCGAGAACTGGACACTTCAGAAAAAACACGAAGGAAGAATAAACGCCATGAAGATGAAGCATCTGAGGAAGATCGTGGGGATTATGAAATGGAAACACGTGAGATGAAAACGGTCAGAAAGGAAACAGGTAGAACCATCACCCAGCTGCGTATCCTAGCGCAAGATAAAGATCAATGGAAGCAATTTATAGACAACTTATAATAATAATTATAAAATACATATGTAGGTATTATTTTGTTGAACTCAATGTTTATAGTTACAGTTTCTGTTTATTTCAGATTTATATGTCTGAACTGTTATTTATTTGTCCTGCATAACCCTATGACCCCTTCGGGAATAATGGGCACTAATAATAATAATACTATTTTATACTTGACATTGGAAAACGATGTATTGAGAATCATCAGGCAGTTATTTCTAATTAAATATAACCAAATTAGTTACCATCCCCACAAAAATCTAGTATTAGTATGCCACTGAAATAGTAATTACCAAAAACTACTTGCTTTAGTTTCAACAAGATACTTGAATCCCTTGCCATAACAATTGTACCATCCTATAAATGTTTTAAGCAAAAAGTTTGCCATCTTACACTTTTTTTTTACTGATATTTTCCCCTGTCTAAGCAGTTGCAGCAAACTATTTTTGTACTCGCGAAACATAGCCAAGGTGTTGCAGTTTGCGTATTATATTTATACTAATTAGTTCTCTCTCTTTGTATGAAGATGTCTAAAGATGCAAATTATGAGTTTCCTGCAAGCCTCATAAGTGCTACCCAATTGTTACCCTAAGTGGATTTGTTAACACTTTTTGTTCAAGATACAGGTCGTAACGCTTTTAAAGTTGTCAGAGAGGTAATGCGGTATGCTTGAAATGCTACTGCAACAATTATCTACAGGTTCATCTTTTGATCAGAATGTTTTATATACAACCCACTCAAGATAAACTAATTAGGTACTTATTATTCCCATGCTAAACATATACATTTTGCTTGGATAAGGACACACTACTTATATCAATTTTAGACATCAGTCTTGAGACTGAGGAATCATTAATAATCTATATAAAATCTCTATAAACTTACAGCTCTGTACTATGCAAGAAATAATGAAGACCCATTACCTTCAAATTCTTAGTAAGTATATCTTCTATCACTGAATCTGTAAACAGATGCTCCTAAAGTACATTCTTCTGCTTGGAAATCAGAGAGTCGCACATTTAAATCTAAAAAAATACAAGAACAATTACTAAAATATTGTTATAATAAAAATGATCATGAAATTAAAATAAAACATATGCTATAAACCAACACATTTATATTTATAATTTTTCCTATGATCAGAGGGACACCAATGTTTTGTTGTGGAGTTGGAGCTTCCAGAAGTGGATGCATACCCGTCAGTTACTTCGAGTACAAGCTATTATAAATTATTCAAGCATGAGCTTTATAAAAAAATTACAAGTGAGCATGATTCATTAAAAAAATTAATACTACTACGATTCTGCCCATAACATAACATAAAGAAAATATGAAGAAATATTTAACAGAATTCTTAGGGAGATTAATGGAGATAGACAACTTCTACAACTGGAGGAAGCACAGTGGTTGAATGAGATTGCATAGAAGGATACAGTAAGAAAACCTAAAACAAAGTGGTGCAATGTTATGATAACATAGCATAAACATTAAATAGTAAACTAAAGAACAAATAATACCTATTATCTTTCCACTGTTAGTATATCTTTTATTATTAAATCAATAAATAGATATTCTTCTGGTTGAAGATCTCAAATATATATACTAGCACATCAGGCCTTAAGGCCCAGGGCTTGGTTAACTGTTGATCTCCATTTGATCCCATCCCGTGCCAAGTTTTTCCAATCTCCTACCCTGTTCTTTCTAAGTCTTCTTCTATACTCTCCATCCATCTTTTTTGGGTCTTCCCTTTCTATTTCTGCTTTCCGGCTCTTCTATCCATGCTTCTTTCTGTGTTCATTCTTTGTAGATGTCCTAGCCATCTTAGCCGACTTTGTTTCACTATCTTTGTAATTGTCGGTTCTTTGTATAATCTTTGTAGTTCTTCATTCGTTCTTCTTCTCTACTGTCCCTCTTCTTGAACTCCTCCGTAAATAGTACTAAAAATCCTTCATTCCCAGGTCTCCAGTTTTTCAAGGTCTTTCGGTCTGGTAACCCATGCTTCCGCAGCATAGGTGACTACTGGTCTTATTATGGTCTGGTACGCTCGTTTTTTGACCAAGTTGGATATGTTTTTTGCTCTTAGTATAATCCTGCCGCACTTTTTATTCCTGCCATAATCCTTCTTTCTATTTCTGGGTAAGTGATTCCTTCGCTGGTTATTTCGACTTCTAAATATACCACACTTTCAACTTTTACGATCATCTGTTTTCTCTAGCCTATTTTAATTTTCAGTTGTTCCTTGTCCTGTTGCAACCTACTGCCTGATATAAGGTATTTTGTTTTTGATTCATTAATATACAGTCCAAATTTTTGCACCTCTGCGGATATTCTCTGTATTGTGGTCTGAAGTTCTTCCCTTGTTCTTGCCACTATTGCCACATCATCGGCGTATGCTAAACACTGGTGGAAGTTTTTCATTATTGTTCCTTTCCTGTTTCTCTTGCTTTTTCTTATGCTTTCTAGTACCAAGTTGAAAAGGACCGCCAATAATGGGTCTCCCTGCTTTAATCCTGTGTTGGTTGGGAAAGTTTCTGACAATTCTGTTCCTATTTTGATCTGATTCACCGTTCCCTTAAGCGTCATTTCTACCAGTCGAATTAATTCTTTTGGATAGTTGAAATCTTGCAAGCACTTTGCTAATTTGTTTCTTTTGATGCTGATCATACGCCTGTTTGAAGTCGATAAACACCATGTATGTAAATTTGGTCTGTTGTGGATCTGTTGATTCTAAATCCGCATTGGTAGTCTCCCAATATCTCTTCTGCGAATTTCGTGACCCTTTCGTTAATCAGTTTCGAAAGTATTTTGTATGTGACATTCAGTAGGGCTATGGGTCTGTAATTTTCCGGGTTGGAAGGATCTCCTTTTTTATATATGGGCTGAATTAGTGCTTCTGCCCATTCTTTTGGTAATTATTTCCTCTCCCATATCATTCCTATTAGATTATGTATCCTGTCTATCAATGGCTTTTCTCCATTCTTTAGTAGTTCAGCTTCAATCTCATCTATTCCTGGGCTTTTGTGGTTACTCATATTTTTAACTACTTTCTCTAGTTCTAGGTCTGTTGGCTTTTCTACCTTTGTATCTTCTTGTGCCTCTTCTTGCTCATCCAATTCTTCTTCTCCTGTTCTTTTTTCATTTAGTAGACTTTCGTAGTAAGTACCCCACCCATATGTCCTCTATCTTTTCCTTGTTTGTTGTTATTGTGCCTTCTTGGTTTTTCATAAATACGGGTTTCGTTTTCCTATTCTTTCTGGCACCAGAAAGAACGTCTTAATACTCTATTCAATAAATGCCTAAAAAACGGATTACCAGCTAGTTGGAATTATGCCATAGTAACATTACTACATAAAAAAGAAGACATACCAGACTAGAAATTTATAAACCTATTAATATTCTCTCAGAAATATATAAACTCTTCACCAAAGTTCAAGCTAGATCGCTGTCAACCCAGACAGCAAGCAAGCTTTAAGAAAAGGTGATCATCTACTAGTAATGCTACTAAAAAGTTTCTATATAATCTACCACTATACCTAGAACATATAGATTAGGAGAAGACATTCTACCCCATCGTAAGATGGGCAGTTCTACAATCTGTTCAAAATATATTCCAGATACCCTATGCTGATCAAAAACATATATAAAATAGGCAACCCTGAAAGTGATACTACAAGAAGAGACAAACCAAATACCCACCCAAATGGGTATTTTTGGCGAACCGACGCTCGTCACCAAAATTATTTCCACTTACATTTGAAGACATCCTGAAAAAATGTGAATGGAGTAGCTGGTTATCAATATACAATGAAGGAAAGCTAAAAACCACTTACAGTTTGCTGACGATCTAGTAATAATATCACACAACACTGATGAGTTCCCCACAATAATGAATACCCTCCGTGAAAAATCAATCAAAGTGGAATTAAATATGACCCTTAACAAAAAAAAAAACTACAATTCATGGAATAGTTCGACTACGACTCAATTGTACATAGTTTAAATGAAACAAAACCTAGTCAATTGTACATGTTGACGGGGTACCAATAGAATTAGTGGAAGAATGTATATACCTCGGGCAAATAACACGAATAGACAGAGAAAACTAAAAATAGGAAATAAAAAGACTAATTAAAGTAGGGTGGGCAGCATTCAGAAGAATAAACTCGATTTTGAGAAATAAAATAGATTAAGCCATAAATCGAAAACCGTCAACCATTGTGTCTTACAATGTTAAGCCACAACTGTGAAACGTGGATGCTGACAATAGGAAATTTTAAAAAAAGGAATATTACTCAAAAGCAAATGGAACAGGCCGTGCTTGAAATATCGCTGAAAGATAAACTTTTTTTCCTGGGTAGATATTGTGTATTCCCTTATACCACGGCCTGAAAGATCCCGGTTCACTTCAACTTCACAATGGCAGCCTTCAAAAAAGGCCAGAATATCGTCGACGGAAGCGATATTAATGAGCATCTGGTTCAAAATCTACTTCCCAAAATGTATTTGTCTGCTATCCAGTAATCCTTCGCAGTAGCAAAGACAGTGAATAGGAATTTTATCTTCCTCATCACAAAATCTGCATAACGGGTCTTCTGCAAGCTCTATGTTGTGTAGGTGTTTATTCATACAATTCTTATATTTCTGTAGGGTCTCAGCAACATAATTTGGGTACAGGTAAAAATAGCTATGATTTCTGTTTAGAACACCATGGCAAAGTGTCACAGGTTTATACCGAATGCATTGCCCAGTCCGATTTTGTAAATGCCCAAACCTCTATATGCCTGAAGATTTCGGTATCATCGCCAACATGGCTTAAGTATCTCCTGTATCGATTTGTTTTCAGCCTGTACACGCCCATCCTGACCTGCGCCTGCACTCGTAGGTGTAGAGGAAGGACATTAAGGAGTACTTCTAACGTGGCTGTCGGTGTTGTAGATATAGCCCCGGTTATGCCTACACAGGCCAGCCTTTGCGTCCCGAAGAGATCCGAGCCCTCATTAAAGTCCTAAAAAATACCAAAGCACCCGGTCCAGACCAAATAAAACCCTTACATCTTAAAAATCTTCCCTATTCAGCCACCGACGCCCTTTCAACCATATATAACTCTTGCCTGCAAATTTCGTACTTCCCCATTTCATGGAAAAACGCCTGCACAATCATGATCCACAAACCCGCCAAAGACCCCAAAAATTCCACTTCTTATAGACCCATTTTTCTTCTGAACATCATGGGCAAAATTTTGGTACAAATCATGGCCTCTATCCTCAGAGAAACCCTAAAATCTAACAACGTGCCCCCCTCCCCCGAACAATTTGGTTTCCAACCCCACCGATCCACTACAAACCCCATCTTAAAACGCCAACCTGAACCGGAACCGGAAATCCACACTTGGACCTGCAAGTGGCAGATAAAACTCAATGCTGACAAATCCAATTCTATTCTTCTCAGGCACCCCAACATGTGCAAGAATCCACGTTTCGACTCCCATCTCATCAACATTTCGATTAATAACCCGCCGCCAATCACCCTCTCAAACCAAGCAAAATATCTTTAATTACATTTTCTCAAACCTGTTCTCTATTACCAGACCTCTGAGAAACCCTCAAAAAAGTGCGCAACCACTCCGCCTTGCTCCGTCGTATTCAAGGACGCTTTCAAGGTTGCAATTCTCGCACCCTCCGCCATACTTACAACACCTTCATCTGCCCCATAATCGAATACCGTGCCCCCACCTACGCCTCCCTCCCACCTCGTGCCCTAGAACAAATCCGCCAATGCGAACGACAGATTTTCCGTCGAATATTCTGGTTAGACTTCACATACCCCAGCATATTAATCCACGAAAACCCAGGCATCACCTCTATCTGCCGCCGCCTCCAAAAACTTCAGAAATCCTACATCACCCGCACCCTCAATGGCAATATTCCCATAGCCGAAGCGACCCTCCGAATTTTTCCCAGACGCCATAACCGAATCACCAGAAAACCCCGCAGGGAACTAAAGTACCCCCCCCCCACAGCCATCTTATCAAGTCTGCATCCAGATCTCCCAGACGACCTCCTCGACCTTGTTGAAAATACCCCCCTCACAATGCGATGAGCATTGTTAAAACTCGCAGCCAATACTCCACTACCTCTTATTGATTTACAGATACCACCCCAACGCAGAAACCAAAGAAACAAGAACCTAAATCACACGCCCAGAAGCAAAAGCAAGAACTAACAAGAAGGAAGGAAGGAAGCCCAGGATTAAAGAGGACCAGGGCCACTTGTATTCTGTCGAATTAGGTGTCTTAGAACTTCCGCTGGATAAAGTTGATGCTGTCATCCACATACCCCTGTGCATATATCCTTCTCCTCTAGCACCTACAGAAGCCCATCGGCCAGGAGACACCAGCAGAGACGATACAACGCCTCCCTGCGGACAACCTCTGGTGACGGTCACTGTGACAGTTACATCCTTGAGAAAGATGCTAATCTATCTGCTCTTGAGCATAGTTGCTATTCATAGACCCAATACAGAATGAATACCCTGTCCTCTACTGCACTATGGATTGATTTGAATGAGGTGTTGTCAAAAGCTCCCTCAATGTCTAAGAAGGCCTCTAGGCCAAAGTCCTTGGTTTGTAGGGTGTTTTCTGCTCTGCTGGTAAGTTCGTGAACAGTCAGTTAGCAACAATTTCCTGTTTGATAGGCATACTGTTATTGATGCAAGGGAAAGCTTTCTAACATTCCTGATGTGCCTATCAATCAGTTTTTACAACATCTTCAGAAGAAAAGATGTGAGACTTATAGGTCGGTAGGATTTACCGTGAGTATAGCTTGCCTTCACTGATTTTGATATAAACACCACTTTTACTTGCCTCCCGCGGACTGGTATGTAACTTAAAACCAGGCTAGCCCTTAGCGTGGTACATGTCTTTGTAGTACGGTCCTCCCAGCCTTGAATAAGTAATATTGGTAGAATTCCATCTCCTCCTGGAGCTTTAAATGGTTTGAATAAATGTATCGTCCACTTTAATTTGGCTAAGTTGATTATGCTTTCTACCAGCTACCAGCCTTTGTCAGAGGTATTTCTGAATTTAAACTGTTGGCTTTATCTGTCTCTTGGATGATAGCATATCCCGGGAAGTGCGTCTGGAGTAAGAACGCCAGAGTTTCCTCCACGGTCTGGGTATATCCTCCTTGAGGCTTTTGTAGAGTTCCTACCACATTGGTTGTGTCTTTAGCTAAAGCCGTACAGAGTTTGGCACATTCGGGTGTTTCTTCAACTCCCTCCACGAGGATCGTTTGGTTTTTTTACAGGGTTGTGGTATTTAGTCAGAGATTCTTTGTAGGAATCTCAGTCACCTGAGCATTTTGCGCACTTATAAAGCCTCCTTGTCTTCATCCGTAACATTGAAAGGCTCCTGTTCCACCATGGAACGTTTCTGGAGGGTCTCTTTTCTGTAACGGGGCAACTAGACTCGTGGGCAACAATTGTAGTTGATCCGATGGACGGACATTCGTCCAGGTCCTACAACAGGTTCACTCGATATGAACCCCAACCGCAGTTCTTTAGATTCCTCTACGTAAAGGTGACTACCGCCGGCGTTTTAATGTCAAACCTGATATACCTGCGATCTGAGAGGGCTGTCTCGTCAGACACTTGCTAATTTGAAATTGTCGACATAATTAAATCCGTTGCGACGGTAATGTCAATGACCTACCTTCGCGTCGTAGTGACGAAGGTTTTTGGGATTTACTGTCACTAGCTTATTTTCTAAAAATAATTCTAAGGAACCTTACCTCTTCGGTTGTTGTCGCTGCAGTCCCACGCTGGATATGTGAGCATTGGTATCACAGTCCAGAAGTACCTGTAGATTCTTCCCTCTGCAGTATTTAATGATCTTTTGACTTCTGGAGTAGGTGGTTCCCCAGACTGGTCATAGAGGAGGTATGCTGATCCGACAATAAAATCTTTCAGGCTCCCTCCTTTGCCAGTGATTTTGGCTGCTACTAGATCCCTAGAGGAAAAATCTCTTAGTACTGTTATATTTATGTCAGATATAGTTAATAAGCAGGTTCTGGGGTTGGCTTCGGATGGGATGTAAATAGTCCATCCTCCAGCCAGCCCGAGTCATTTTATTATACCCCCATGCACTCATTGTTCTTGAATTAAGACAATATCAATATTGTTTTGTACTATATAGGCCTGTAAGACAACTGAGGCTGCCTTGCAGTGGTATACATTTACATGGATGTTTCGTTTTATTGGGGCCTGGGTAGTGAAGGTTCGGAGGGCCCTCCACTTCCATGGCATATGGAGTATTTTCATCATTCTTTTTCTGTTCTTCCTACCTAGTTCTCTAAAGTTAACCCAAGAGAAGTTTAGGTAAGGGGCGATTCTGTAGTTCTCTAAGAAGTTAAGTTTTGCTCCCTCTCAGGCTGCGCAGCCCGTCATTACCACCTCCAGTCATTCTTTGGTCTTTAGGTCGGCACAGGATAGGAACTTGATGTCTGTGTCTTACTTCGACAAATCTTAGACAAGGTGCTGCCCTGTCTTCTTGCTGGTAGGCTTTAACTTGCCCTGCCTGCTCTTCGGAAAGGTTTATTTCCGGATACCCTTCGTTCATTATGGCTATCCTGGTTCGGGGAAGGCTTCTTTGTATGAAGCTGTAGGCCCAGGACCTTTGGTTTTCTTAACTGTTTTGGGTGTGCTTCCATCAAAGTGGTTCCTTTTGACCCTCGTAGCTCCCATAAAGTTGATGGTTGGCTCGAGGCGATGCTGGTACATGCTACCCCAGCTCCAGTACTCGAGCCTCTTATGCTTGCTGTCACTTAAGTTTACGGTTTGCTGTTCCAAACAGACGTTTTGTTTCTACCTCTGGATACGTCTTCTCAGACACTCCTGACTGCCCCTCCGGTTGCTCTTCAGGTTTTGATTTGTTTGTTTTCTTTTCATCATTTGTGTTCATTTTGTTCCCACGCATAGAGGGGGAAGGTGACTTTGAATTGAATGCTTTCAAAGTCGCCTGACTGTCAGAGATAATAAGGATGGCTTTGTTTGTACAGTCCTTTCTTATGTTTTCTTCTATTGCTGCTAGAATTGCATAGGTTCCAGCTTGGAATATTGTGGCAGTTTGGCCCAGAGATATGGAGGTACTATATCTTGGTCTACTACTGTATACCCCAGCTCCGGCTCCGTTGCTCGTACATGAACCGTCTGTATACCATACTAAGCTTTTATGCAAGTCTGGTGGTTCCCCTTGATGCCATTCTTCACGTTTCATCCATACTTCGAAGGGTTTATGAAAAGAGTATTTTGTTAACATGTGGTCCATTCCCATTTTTAATTTAGGGTCAGATACTACATTTATTATTTTGGAGTGTCTCCATGTCTGTTGGGTGCTTCTCCAATTACCCGTGCAGTTTAGGCGATATGCAGCTATGCGTGCCTCACCCTTGATTATTATATCAATTGGAGGAAGTTGCAGGAGAGTTTCTAGTGCTGCTGACTGCTCCAGTTATACAGAAACAAGCTAGTCTTTGAACACTAATCAAGTGGTTTAGTGTTTGTCTTTGATTTACCTTGGGCACCATACTAGTGAACCATAGATTGTTCTCGGTGTCACCGTTGTGTAAAGCCAATGGACCATTTTTGGTTTTAGTTCCCATTTATTTCCAAAGGCTCTTCTTGTCATCATCAAGGTTGTTTTTGCCTTGTTAGTGATTCATTGCAAATGTTGGCCCAGGTCAACTTGGTGTCTAGAATCACACCCAAGTATTTGACCTCCCCTTGATTTGCAAAGTTTCTCCGAAGAGTTCCAGAGGATTTATGTCTCCGTGATTTCTCTTCCTAGTGAATGGTAAGAGGCTGGTTTTTGCAGAATTTACTGTAAGGTTTTCCTTGTTACACCATGTCTCGAACTTAGCCAGAAAAGTTTGCATTATTTCTGAAATGATATTGCCGTGCTTACCCTCTATAAGGAGGACTATATCATCTTCATAACCAATGCTAAAGTAGCCTTCATTATTGCGGTTTGTGAGGAGTTCGGTTACAAACAGATCCCAAAGTAAGGGGGATAATACCCCTCCTTGTGGGTATCTCCTGGTTGCCGACACTTCCATCTCTTCGTCGCATAATGTGGCTTGTACTTGTCGACTTTGTAGCATGTTTCTTATCCACCTACATGAAGTGTCATCAATACCATGTCTCTTAGCTGCTTGAATCATTGATTCAAAGGAGGTATCATCAAAGGTCTCCTGTATATCAAGGAAGGCTCCTAAAGCAATTTTCTTGTTTTGCAGACAGCGCTCTATCCTGTTAACCAGGGTATGGCGAGCGCTTTCACATGATTTACCTGGTAGGTGTAGGCATGTTGGTTTTGATGTAGAGGTTTCTCTATGACTGCCCCTTCCCTTGTATGGTTTTCTACCAGTTTTTCCATAGTTGAGGATGATAGACTTATTGGTTTAAATGCCTTAGCTTGGTTGTATGAGTTTCGACCCGGCTTTGGTATAAAATCACTTTGACAGGTCGCCAGGTTTGAGGTACATGGCCTAGGGCCACGCTAGCTCGAAATAGCCTGCACAACACTCGTATTAGGGCTTGCTTCCCTTCTTGTAGCATTACTGGAAGGATGTCATCAGATCCGGGAGAATTATAGGGTTTGATAGCCCAGTTTATTTTGTCGTGGTTGATCACGCAGTTAGCGACCTTCCAATCTTCTCTTGCAGCTCTGTAGAAAGTTATTATAGGTTTGAATAGGATTTGGCTGGTTTATTATTAGTGATCCTGGAAAGTGACTTTGGAGCAAGAGCTCCAGTCTCTTTGCCAGTAGCAGTAAAGTTTCCTGAGGGTTTTTTAAAGTACCTACCGGGTTTAGGGGCTCTTTAGCCAGGATATGGTGGAGTGTTGCTCCTTCAGATGTATTTTCAACATCTTGGCAAGCTTCCTCCACGAAATCCTCTTAGCCTTCCTTATCATTTTATTGTATTCAGCGAGGACTCTGGAGTATCTGTCTCAATCACCTGTTGTTGCTGTTGCTTTTGCTCTATTGAAGAGCTTCCGAGCATTGTTACTCATTTTAGCAAGGTCATTGTTCCACCACCCCACCTTTTTATTAGTGGTTACGTTTCTTGGTGGACAGTTATTCTGGTATTAGGTTAGAATAGATTTTTGTAGTTGATCTGCTACAGCCTCAATTTCGAAGGGGTTGTTACGAGCCGTGTTTATGTTGGCCTCCATATCTGCCCTTAGGTCTACCCTATAGAAGTTCCAATCAGTCATCCTAGGATCCCTATACTATCCCTATACATAAGCACTGTTTTTTCAACATCAGATATCTCAAAATGAATGTGTCTATGATCAGATAATTATGGCTCACTAGAAACATGCCATTTTGTTGTATTCCTGCATATTTCGGAGGTTCCTAGGGTTAGGTCTATGACTGCCCTCCTAACAGTTGTTACAAAGGTGGATTCATTGCCCACGTTTATTACATGCAGGTTATTACTACAGATAAAGGCTAATAAAGACTCACCTCTATTGTGCGTGCTGCTGCTGCCCCAGACTGTATGATGAGAGTTTGAGTCTGCCCCTATCAACAGTTCAGTTCTGGTTTCCTTGCAGTGGTTCACTAGCCGCTCTAACTCAGGTGTTGGTGGCGGTGCTGGCGAGTCATATGGGATAAGTGGAAGTTAGTATAGGCTTCACACTGCTCCCTTGCGGCTGAAGGTCTATACTTATCATAGATAGATCTCTGGAACAGTAATCTATCATAGGTAAGGTGTTAATCCCATTTCCTAAATAAATGCAGGTTCTTGGTGTTTCTACTGTTCTGTCATAGATTAACTTACCTCCAGTTTGGCCAAGTCCATTATCTTGCCCTTGGAAACCCAGGGTTCTTGGATTAGCGCTATACCGACCTTCCCAGAAGCTAACAGACGTGAGAGGATCGCCGAAACTCCTCTACTGTGCTGCAGGTTTGCCTGAAGGAGCTGGAGCATCCTTAGGGAGGTTGAGTGGCTTAAACGTCACTTGGGTTAATCCCAGGAAAGCCTGGTATTTGCTGCCTTTTAATGACTTCAACGACTCTTCGTCGATCTCCAGCACCAGTGACTGCCCTGATGGTTCCACTCGGTTGCTGACAACTCGCCATTCCTGTGTATTCAGCCCCTGGTTTTGGGTTTTAAGGTACTTTAGAAGGTCTGAGGGATTGGATTTTGAGAGCAGCTTAGGCACCCACAGCAAAACTTTCGTAGTGCGTAGGATTGCTTTAGCTGTCCCCACCCTCAGACTTTGACCCTCTAATGGTTTGAGATTGCTCATTGGTTTGTTAGCCAAGCTGACGTCATATCATTTGTGCATGTCATTGTCAATGTGCCCTTTTCTAGGTGGGGTTCTTGAACTGTGGTCCAGTTCCCTCCGCACACTTCAGAACTTCTTTCAGTAGCTCCGTTTCAATTTTTTGGGCCGGTTCTTCCGTCAGTTTTTCTTCTAGGAAGTTTTCCAGAACAATTGCCGTCTTAACCGTCTTCAGAGGGGATACTGCCATCCGATCTGTTTCTTTTTGCAGAAGGGGTTTTAGTGCTCTCTGTTGCGGAAGATTGGGTATTCCCAGCTTCAGATTGCACTTTACCTTTCTGGATATTAGGTTTGCGAGTTCTGGGTCTTACAGGTTCCCCAGCGGCTATCGCTTCCTGAATCCTCATTTTTCTCCTTTGGGTCCCAGATATTTTTTTTGTCCTTCTGCGTTTTGGAGAAGTTGTTTGCGAAAAATTTGCCATAGCTTCTTCTCCTAGTTCTATGGGAGAAGCAGTTTGGACCCACTGGTGGTACCTCTTCTGCTGCTCCTATGATTGGAGGGTTTTCTTTGGTTAGAAGTTCTCCTGAAATGTTTAACAAGTTTTAATTATTCTGGTCCATTTTAGTCCACGAATAATGGGAAAAGGTGGGTCAACACCTACAGAGCCCCTACACAGGTGTAAGGCAAAATACAATGGGGTTGTGCCTGGTACCCCAAGGGCATCGTTCAAGACAACATTACCCTGCTGCCATCCAGCCTTCGGCACGATGGCTCACAACGTGGCTTGGGAGATGTTTATGGACTTCCTAGTCTAGATCCGACGCCTTCAGCAAACGCAGGGTTACCTCTGGCAGGATGTGGCTCTTCAGCAAGGGCGCCTGTCTTGGGGTGTGTGAGTTTAAACATGAACTAGAATTGAAGGGTTTCGTGCAAAAAGTCCCTAAGTGGAATTGTCATGTTTTGAGATATGAAGGTTTTTAGTTTTTATTTTAAGCTGGAAATCTTATTGTTTATATGATCGGTTAGATTTTTTATATAATGTTTACTTAGATTGTTTACCATAATGTTATCAGGTTGTTACGTAAAAAAATAGTATTTAAGACAAAAAAAAATAATAATAATAATTATAACTTAGGGACTTTTTAACAAAATGAAAAGATTATCATGAATATATTTTATTCAGAGAAGTAACATAATATTTGATTTCCATAGTATTAACATACAATGGCCTTAAAACTCAACACATATCTTCTATATGCTGTAAATTTCACTTGATTGAAGATAACAAATAATAAACTTACAGTTAAATGGACATAATAAACAAAAAATTATTATATTTTTAAACAAAACTAACAAAAAATTTATTCGTATTCTTCTGCATCTGATTCTTGCTCTTCCCCTCCTCCCAATTGTTCACTTTCTTCATCTAGCAACTTATAAAACTCCCTGTCTTCTTCTTTTTCAATATAAGTGACGAGGAACTTGATATTTTGTAACTTGTCTGGCTTCAGTTTCAAAAATGAAGTGTATGCTGGATTGGGTGAAATTCTTGTAGAAAGAAGTCTTTGGTGTCCTGTTTTATACAAAACAAAAGACACATAATCTCCTGTCATGCTGTCCCTTATTTTAGGTTTCTCATTAGTAGAAAACATGACGGATCGGCATTTTGATATCCCAGGTATAGAAGGTTTTATTTTCTCACCATAAAGTTTTTTGTAATCCAGCACTTTGAGAACCTTGATTTCTTCTGAAATATTGCTATTTTTAGTCAGTAGACTATGTTCCAAGAACATTAGTTCAAAAGGAGCATTCTGTATAAGCTTTACATAATAGTCTGGATTGTCTGCTTTTTCGCTTTTAAGCCTCCTCTTCTCTATCAATGCAAAGCAGCGATCTGCAGGCATCATGGAATGCCCAGGTATAGGATAATATACTACAATAGTTTGGAAAATTCCAGATGCACAAAGAGAATCTAAATAAGTAAATAAATATCTATTTTTGTTTTGTGAAAAACAGTTGTCACAAAAGATTGTAAGGGTTGTCTGGTCATTTTTCTTATGTTTCTTTAAATAATAATCTAGAGCTGTGATAACCTCGTTAGGACCTTTTGTAGCAAAGTTTTCGGTAAAGAGAAACATGCTTGCCTGATTAGTAACAATGTTATTTATCCCAAAATTATGAAGCCATAGCTGCCTTTTATAGTATTCATCACCAATGTTGGTTACTGGTAAAGGTAGGTTTTTTTGAAAGTCAAAACATATAACTAACTCTCTGTTACTGGCGTGTTCTTTCTTATCTTTAAGGAGATCAAAGAAAACCTGCGATTTACGAAGATGTAGTTCCTTTGCTGCAGTAAGAGAACTAACTTCATTCTCATTTTTTCTGTGTTTTGCAGAATTAAGGTCAGCAAGAAACTTGGTACACACTGCACATATATCTTTTCTTGGATGGGCAAATGAGTAGTTAAAATCTTCTGTAAATATTTTGTAGAATATTCCATACTTTACTGCATTATCAGGAAAACGTTTACAATAATCTTTATGGAGTTGGGTTATTGTAAGATCTGACGGTAGATACTTTTTGCACCTGTTTTCAGAACGACTATAATGCGACTCAAGGGCTGGTAAATTTTTCAAAAAACTATTCACCTGAGCAATAGTATCAGCAGATACTTTATTTTTTCGGTTAGGGTATTTTCCTCTATAGTCTCTTACATCTTCTACTTCAAACTTTAAAATTTTCTTTCTAAGTCTATCTCTTTTTATGCCATGCAATGCCAAAAAACTGTTTTGACACGTAGTAATAGATTTCCTATTAGCTACAACTTTGTATTCAAAAACGTTCCTCGGAGTTTTATTTTTATTAATGTGTCGCGATGCTGGTGTTGAAATTACGCAGCCTCGTAAATACAAATTTTGCTCATTATGGTTTAGAGATTGAAAATTGGAAAATATTTGCTCACGAGAAACGTTAGAAAACTTGCTTTTGCACTTGCAACGACACTGCGGCATTTCACCTGGTCTTCGTGACTTTTTTAAACTTAGCTTTTTCTTTTCACGCGCCCATTGTTTCTGATCGGATTTTCTTTTTTTGCATTTAACTTCTTCCTTTTCATCTTCAGTTAAAGTTTCAGAACCTCGGGCACTATTGTTAACATCATTTTCAGACGGAAGCCATTCATCTTCGTCGCTACCCGAAAATGGTTCTATTTCGATACAGGCAAGTATTAGGGATTATCGCGGTTATTGAAATTTTGATTTATCAACTTACCAGGTATACTTTCATCAGTATCACTCATTCTTTGTGAACAACTTTAAAACAGAATAACTCAAAACGCGACAGTATGGTGACCACAGAACACGTTCATAACATTTACAATACAAGAGAGACATAGCGCTAGATTATCGATAAGGTAGGTACTTTTTTACACTTAGGGACTTTTTGCAATATAGGGACTTTTCAAGCGAAATAGTTAGTGGAAGCATAAAACGAGGTATGAGAATTTAGCTGCTTAGGGACTTTTCAGAACAAAATAGCATCAGCATATGAAAGTACATGATGTTTTACAACAGATGGCGTAGATAGTATAAAATCGTAAAAATGTCACTTAGGGACTTTTTGCACGAAACCCTTCAATTAAATCTAGAAGAACAATATGAATTTAGGAGCAACTCACATTTCTATAAAGTACTTCTCACCAGCTCTTCTAACTCCTTTTGGCGGTAGTTCTAGATCATCAAATGATAAACCGATCCTAGTATAATCTCCCTCGACCTCTCATCAGCTGATGTTATCTTGACTGCCACCCGGTCCTGCAAACAGAAGTCTGTTAGTGGTAGAATTTTTATTATTTTTTTAACAAGTACGCAGGCCATGGACCTATCTATCAATCTATTATAGATTAGTTCTCCATCTATTTCCCCAAGATTTAGTATTTTGCGTCACAGCCCTCCATTAGCTTATACAGGGCGTCGAGACAGCTCTACTGTGATGGAAGTTCACTGTTTTTACCTTTCCTGTATTTTACGATATAAGAATATGATTGCAATCTAAGTAGTCATCATTCGATTCTTAAATTTGGTTTACTTTTTGATGTGAATATGTAGATACTTATATGTATGTTTATGATCTGTGATTAAATCAAATACCTTACCATATAAATACATATGAAATCTTTCACATACCCACACCAAACCTAAGGACTCTCTTTCTTTGTGAACATCGCTTTTCCACAGTTGTTCACTTTTGCTAGCATATTCAATCACTCTACTTCAAGTTCTACAGGGCTTGGATTTGCAATTACGTTGTTTCTGCTTCCAAGTCGTAATATGCTAAAACTTCAGGACTTGCCAAAGCTCTTTTAATTTTAATAAATACATTTTCTTGTTTTTCTTATCACTCACTTGCTTCTTATAATCTCCGAGAGGATCTGTTTTGCGTAGATAAATTTGGTATGTATCCTCCTACACACAGTTAATAGAAATTAAAGACAATGTTAAATGCACCAAAGAGGATATCAAAACTATAAATACCCAAATGAAGAATTATAGAGAATAAATCCGCGCTCTGAAAGAAGAATTACTAAAACGAGAAATAGATTGGGAAAGAGAAAAGAAAGAGCTACTAGGTGAAATAAAACCATTGGAATTAAAACTAGAAAGCCAGGAAAAGAACATCAAGAAGAATAATCTAGCAATAAAAGGAACTAACTTTGCAGACCAAAACTTGATACAAGAAGTTACAAATTTTCTACAAAAAGAATTAAAAACGACGACCATGATAGAAGAGAAATTACCATACATTGACAGTGACCTTATTCAAAATGAACAAAAAATCCAAGCAGCAATAAGAAAAGTAGCAAGAAACGAAAAAAGTAAGGGGAAGAGAACTAAAATAGGCAGGCTACCGGAAGCTACTAGTGGACGGTGTGAACTACAAATGGACTGATGAAAATGGTAGTAGTCTAATAAGAGAAGAGACTCCAAAAACTAACCAAACAGATAACGGATGGATACACGGTAACGAAAACGGAGATGAACTTAGACGACGCCAAAGAGAAAAATGAAATAATTAAAATAGGTACTTGAAACATTAAAAGTTTGACCGGGAAAGAGAACGAATTAGTGAAAGAACTCAACAATACCAAGTACGGGAAACTAAGAACAAAGCATGGGAGACTATAGGAATAATCAAAAACTGTTTGATAAAGTTCTGAAAAGCTTCAAGAAAGAAAAGAAAAGCCCACTGATTCAACTAGAAGACAAAGAAGGGAAAGTCATAACAAATGTCAAAAATATTATGGATAGATGGAGACAATACTTCATAACTCTACTAGATGGCACAGAAATAAATGGGAATAGAAGAATAGAAAGTCAGGAAGCCAAACGAGACACAAGAAGAAATGATAACAGAAACAGAAGTCCGAGAAGCAATTAACAAATTGGAACTAAGGAAAGCATGCGGGCACGATAGAATTAGCCCTGAAATGATAAAGTGCATGGGAAAAGACGGTGAAAAACTGCTACTCAGGATCATGAATAAAGTGTGGAAAGAAAAAACAATACCCGCGGACTGGAAAACGGCAGTTATCCTACCTATATTCAAAAAGGGAGATAGCAAAAAATGTGAGAATTACAGAGGAATTCACTACTCAGTATGCCCAGAAAGCTCTACGAACAAATCTTAGAAAACAGACTGGGGAAACAAGAAATCGAACCCCGTTTTGCAGATTCACAATGCGGATTTAAACATGGAAGAGGACCAAACGACCTAATATTCAGCCTTAGACAACTGACAGAGAGACCTATCGAATACATTCAAAAGATACACTGTTGCTTCATAGACTTAATTAAAAGCATTTGATTGTATACAATGTAAGGTCCTTAGAAACAGGAAGGTGAACGCTGAACTAATAAGAAGCATACAGAGCCTATATAAAATAAGTAGGAACTATATAAGAACAGACAACAAGGAATCGAAACCTTTCCTAATTAATCACACTAAGCCCGTTACTCTTCATACTAGTGCTGGATGATGATATCCAGGAGGTTAAAGACCGAATCAGGAAATATCATGCAGGATACTACAAAATAAAACCAGTCCACATATCAGAAATGGCATATGCAGACGACATGCTAATAATAGCTAACAACAAAGAATCGCTACAACACAATTTAAAAATATAGGACGAAGTTCTGAGTAAAAAAATATAGAGATAAAGCCAGAAAAATCAAAAATAAAGCTAATCACAAGACAGCACGAAGACATTACAGTAGAATTAAGGAACAACAAATTAGAACAAGTAGAAAGCTGCAAGTACCCGGGAGCAACAATTAGTGAAGATGGGACACTGGAAGAAGAGCTTAACAGCAGAATAAAGACGACAAACAGGCTACGTAGGGCACTCTATAACGGTTTAACCAACAAAAAAGAAATCTCAAAGGATGTTAAAAGCAGAGTCTACAAGAGTGTATGTCCCCACCCTCAATATAGTAGCGATGGTAGCAATATGGTAGCGAATCATGGACATTAAGTGAAAGTCAACATAGCCATCTACAACCAGTAGAGATGAAATTCCTAAGAAAAATAAAAGGAGTAACAAGAACAGACAGACTCAGAAACGACAAACCTAGGAACCAAGCCAATACGACACCTTATAGAGGCAAACAAACTCAGATGGTTTGGCCATCTAACCAGAATGGAGGAACATAACGCCACCAAAACAATGTGGAATTGTAAAATTCATGCAAGAAGACCCATAGGAAGGCCAAAAATCAAATGGAACAACCCTCCTCTCCTCAGTCCTCTTACCCCATAGAAGGGTTTGGTGATATTATGTGACGGAGTCAATGGTTGCTTTCCATAATTCCCTATCTTGTGCCGATAGCGTAGCTTCCTGTAGATTTTTCCCCACCAGGTTTTTCATTTGGTCCACCCATCTGAGGAGATCTTCCTTTGGGTCGACGGCCATCAATTTTACCCTGGACCACAAGTCTATCCATTGGTTCGTGTCGGGCAATGTGGCCAAAGTATTTCAAATACGATCGTTGAATTTTTGTTGATAGTCATATTTTTACCTTTAGTTCCTCTAAGATTGACTTATTTGTTCTGTGAGCAGTCCATGGTATGCGTAGAAGTCTTCTGTACACCCATATTTCAAAAGCATCTATTTTTTGTTTATCTGACTTTCTAAGTGTCCACGTTTCTGAAGCATAAGTAGCAATCGGGAAAATTAGCGTTTCTGCTATTTTCATTTTGGTCTTCTTTGTTATGGCTGTATCTTTCCTTATTCAGGTGAGCCTCGTCGTTGATGTTCTGGCTATTGCCATTCGTCATTTTATTTCTACTTCACTCCCTCTCTTGTTAGTGATCATAGATCCTAGGTATATAAATTGCTCTACCACTTGGTACCCAGCTAAAGTATTTACGTGTGGTTGGTTGTTATTCGCCCTGTCGATTATCATAACTTTGGTTTGTGGTGCATTTATTTCTAGGCCGTACTTACGTTTTTTATTCTTTGCATAATTGTATTCAATTCTTCCATGTTTGCTGCTATTATTAGAGTGTCGTCGGCATATCTTAAGTATAATATATTCGCTATATATGTTGAAGAGTAAAGGTGATAAAATACATGCTTGTCGTACTCCGGTCTAGGTGCTGAAATTTTTTGAGTATGTGTTGTTTATTCTTACTTTTGCCGTATTATTCCTGCATAGGCTTTGTATTCGATTTGTTAAATGTGGTGGAGCGCCCATTTCTGTGAGTATTTTCCAAAGATGATTCCACTTGACAGAGTCAAAAGCTTTCTTGTAGTCTACAAAACATAGATACATTTCCACATTAAACTCTTGTGGCTTTTCAATTATTTGACGTACGTTTGTTATCTGCTCCCTTGTTCCTTTTCCTGGTATAAATCCCGCTTGTTCTTCAGCTATCTGTGGTAAGAGGTATGCTTTTAGTCTCGTATTAATTATTTCTAGCATTATTTTGCTGACATGTGGGATTAGAGCTATGGTTCTGTAGTTGTTACAATCAGTGGGTGAGCCCTTTTTATATAGAGGGATGAATATCGATTCACAACATTCTTCGGACCATCTCCCAGACTTCCATATTTTTTGGCATAGAGCATGTATGAAGTCTATCCCTATTTCTCCCATAACCTTAATTGTTTCGGCTGTTAACCCATCTGCACCTGGGGATTTTTTGTTATTTAACTTCTTAATAGCTTTTTCCGCTTCTGTCTTTAGAATTTCTGGTTCTGTGTTCGGACTTTCTACCCTACTATCACCTATATTCTCGGAGTGGTTTTCAAAAAGATTGTAGCAATACGTTTTCCATACTTCTGCAATCTGCTCCTTATCTCTCACTATTTCTCTGTTGTTGTTTTGGATTGCTTGTGTCTATGGCCTGAATTCCTGTGCTAAATATTTAACTTTTCAGTATAATTCACTCGATTCGTTGTTTTTATTATGTTGTTCTATTTCTGAGCATATTTCTGTGATTTGTTTGTTTTTGTCTCACCTACATGATCGTTTGATGATTTTGTTCAATTCTGTCATTGTTTTTGTTTCTCTTCTGTTTCTATGGCGGATATTTTTAGTTTTCTTCTTTCTTCTATAAGTTCGAAAGTTTCTTCTGTTATCCAGTGTTTTGTTTTATTTTGCCTTGACTGAGGTGTGGACTTTTGTAACGCTCCTTTTATCCATTTCTTTGTATCTGTCCACATTTGTTGAGGGTCTTCACCATACTCGTAGCATCTATTCTCTTCTAAGGCTTTCTGGAAGTCTTCTGGCTGCGGTATTGGTAATCTGTTGGATGTTATATGTTTTCTTCTACTCTGGAGCTTTGTTTTCATTTGGACACATAGTATCTCATGATCAGATCCACATTCTATAATTGTTTTTGCTTTGACGCTGGTTATTGATGTTCTCCAACGGCGTCTTATCAACACGTAGGTAATCAATTGGATTTCTGTACTGTTTGTTAGGTGATATCCATGTAGATAGACGGCGAGGATGGTGTTGGAAAGTAGTGTTTGAGATAGTAAAGCCGTTATCTACTGCCAATTGTATAAGTCGTTCTCCTCTATTATTCCGTGTTCCCAATCCATACTTCCCCACCGCTGTACGTATGTGATCATCATTTGCTGTTCTTCCAACTTTTGAATTGAAGTCCCCCATTATAATAAGAATTTCTTTTGACGGGATACTTGTGCAAATGTTTTCTATGGTTTCATATAGGGTTTCTACTTCATCATCTGGTGCGTCAGTTGTCGGCATATATACTTGTAGGACAGGTAATTTTGTGGGGTTTGTGTTTACTGTTATCCTGATTAGTCGGTCATTTATTGGGTGGTATTCTGATATGTAGTCCGCAATTTTCTTATTTACTAGCAAAGCGACCCCATTTCGACCTGTGATGGGTGCTCCAGACATATATATTATGTGGTCTTTAGTTTGAAAATGGCCTTGATCTTTCCAATGTGTTTCCGATATCCCACATATCATTATTTCTTCCCAACTAATTTCTCTTTCAACCAAATGTAGTTTTCCGGTCTCTAATAAGCCTCTCACATTCCATGTCGCCATTTTGAATTTGCGTTGGAGCTGTAGTCCTTGCTCATTTCTTCTTCTTCTTCCAGTATCATATTTTCCATGCATTTCCTGGTTGCCTGCAGATGCATGCCCAGTGGCCAATTTCACACCAGTTGACCTGCACTCAACTTGGCGCCGGTTGCTACCCGGGTCGCACGGCATATCTCTACCCTGCTTCGTGTGTATCATCATCATAATATTCTCATGGGAAGTTAATCGGGCGGTTTCAAGGGAACAACACAATAGGCAAAATTTTACAAGAAAGATGCAAACAATGGATAGAAGCTGTAGAAGTGGCAAACCTGGAGAAACTTCACCAGAATACACCCAGTCCACCTAACGCCAACTACTCCTCGACACCAGTAATGGTACATGAGGACCCGGATTAAGTAAGTAATGTATCCTCCTACATAGTTTACTAATCCCAAAACATTTCTTGTTTCCTTGATAGTTTCCGGTCTCCTAAATTATTTGACCGCTTTCGTTTTACTGTCCCTGATCTTCAATACACTTTTTGTTAATACATGCTCCATAAAGTTTACTTCGTCTGCACAAAATTTTTTCAGTTTTATTTCAGCTTTCTTTAACTTGTTCATAACTACCTCTAATCGCTTCTTATGTTCTTTCTTATCTGTCTCATTCACTAAAATATCATCAATATAATTAAATGTATCTTCACATCCTTTTAATACTTGAAACATGATTTTCTGGTACAGCTCCGATGCACATGAAATTCCAAATATCAGTCGCTTGTACCTGTAAATCCCATTATGACTTTGAAATGATGGTTTTCTTGATTTAGGGTGTAGTTACATCTGATGGAATGCCCATTTAACATCTAATTTGGAAAAGACAGTACTATTTCCCAAGTCAGGTTTGTAAATCTATTATTGGTATCGGATGTGTTTCTCGCTTAATATTCTTGTTCACTTGTCCCATATCTATACACATTCGTATGCATCCATCTGCTTTTGGTGCAACTACCAGTGAACACCATGTAGTAGGCTCTTCTACTCTTTCTATTAAGTCCAAGTCTTCAAATTCCTTTAATTTATCTTCCAATTTCTTTTGCAAGGTAACTGGAATTCTTCTTTGTGGCTGTATTATCAGAATCATATTTTTTTCTATAACCGATCAGGATCCGAAATGAAGATATAAGAGCAAGAACGAGGGTCGATGATGTTATAGAAAGAATCGCGAGACTCAAGTGGCGTTGGGCGGGTCATATCGCTCGAGACAATGAGAAATGGATAAAGAAAATATTACAATGGCGACCACGAGAAACCAAAAAAGCGTTGGACGACCACAAGCCCGATGGCATAACGACCTAAAAGAAATAGCCGGAAAAAATTGGATACTACAGGCCCAAGATGCCGGCCTCGATGGTCTAGTGGCTAGCGCGTTTGCCTTTAGATCCGAGGGACGTGGGATCGAACCTGGCTGAAGTCGACGAGATTTTTCTAGCGGGGAAAAATCTGAAAATGCGCCTTCTGTCGGATAAGAAGTAAAGCCGTAGGCCCCGTGCCACTACGATGTGTGACACGTTAAAAATCACTACTGGAATTGGAATTACCCCAGATAGGCAAAATTCTTAGTTAGGGTGTACAACAAGCCAATGATGGCTGCAGTGCTTAGAGATGCTTGGAAAACCGCGTCCTAGATCTCGCTTTTTCAAATCAATCAATCAATCGAAGACCCAAGATAGAGACACATGGAAAAATGGAGGAGCCTTATGTCCAGCAGTGCACCCTGAGAAGCTGAGAAGAAGAGAAGAACCTTGAATGCCTTTCCCTTTTATAACATAAAAGTCTGCTCTTCTGTCACTCCTGTTTCAGTCCCAACTACTGTTTCAGTACTTTTACTTGTAGTACATTTCCATTCCCGTAAGTTTTAATTTGGCATTACTGATCTCGATTTTGCATTTAACCTTGTGTAATTTCAGTATTTCCCATGTTGATTCATCCACATTGCATGTTGATCCGAACTTCTATCAGAACAACCCCAATAACTACTTACATCGGTTTCTTGTTTACCAATTTTATTTATACCACAGGTGTACTCGTCTTAATCAGAATCCTCATCTAATTGTTTAACTACTCTTCCTGCAGGTTTCCTCTTATTTTTTCTTGTATTTTCACCTCCTATTTTCCGATTCTCTTTCGTTGTCCTACACTGTGATGTAAAATAACCTTTAATATTTCATTTCTTGCACTTCATTCAGTTTGGAGCAAACCGCACTAAGGCCCTTAGTATAATGATTGCTATTATTTTGCGAGTATATATGTAACTTAAATTTCCTTTATTTTTATCGTTAATAAGCTCAAAATAATCTGTTTAAGATTTGTTATTGTCAGTGTACTTATATCTTTATCCAGAACCTACACTGTAGGTCCTACAATACCCTTCCCTTTTACTTTAATCTAAAAACTATTTTGCTCGTTCATAAAATGCAAAAACACTGTTATAAGTTAGAAAAGAGAATATGACGCATGCGTATGCAGAAGACAATACTTGAAAGTAGAAAACAGTCATTTAAATACTGTTTACAAATTTTTTTGTTGCATTTAAACCATCACATTAAAATATACATCCTACACACAATAAATTCTTTCAAGTTACCTTCAGGGCACAAGGCATTTTTGGTATTAGGTGATCAAAACAGAATAAAATTTCGGTTATTCATCTTTCAAATAAAAACCCTAAAAACTTAGTTTTGAAGAAGAATAATCTTCAATGCGATATCTTATTTTGATCCTATAATTACAAAGCATCCAATAACAAATAATCTACAGTAAACGTAATATGGAACTATAATTTCAATAAACTGATACATAAATTGAACAGGTGCACAACACTTAATGCAGAAAAACAAGTAAGTGTTGTCCAGTTAATTCAATAAATGAAAAATTTCGTTTTCAAATGAAGTTATTTAATAATGACTCCCATTCTGTGAAGTCATTAAACACCTTTTGTTCGAGCCAGAGGTCGTAATGGTCTTTAAAGTCGGCTGGGAGAACAAGCGGCATGGCCAGGACACTGCTAATATTATTATCAACAGATTCTTGATTTGAACCCTGTAAAAACAATATTAATTTGCAACCTTCATAGAGAGGTCAATAGTTAAACCAAAAGGTGTGTAAAACTGAAGTTATAAAGAAATCCATTATGTAAATATGATATCATAAACGTTCAAAAACACTAGGAAGTAAAATGCAAATAAAATCATTTGATTCCATAAAATACAAACAAATTACTCCTATCACCTATAGAGAATTCTCGCAAATAATTTATAATTGAATATCAAATAATAAATAGATATTTACTATTTACAAACCCCACATGTCATTATTGTTTTTTACAAAATAATTATTAACCACTTCATGCTAAATGCTGTTGATATAAAATAAGTAACAATATTATACTCACCAGCAAATGGCTTCTATATCTTCTATTATTGAAGATCTGGACAGAGTTTTGTAATACATAGTCTGCAGTTTTGAAATCCCATGGGGTAACTTTTACTTCTAAAACAAGTAGAACAAGAAATTAATACATTTGCTTAACAGTAAACAATTATCTAGTGCGATCGTCACAGACGGAGTGCCGTTAATTTGTTCCCCAATGACAAATGGAGACCGGGACCCAGTACCTTTACATAGTAGAGCAACTTAAACCGGGAAGCATTTAGACTTACATTCAAAGCCTGACTCTCTTACCACCGAGTCACGCCAGTCCCCATCAATAAAACATAAATATACAAAATTTCAACTTACCATTACCAAAGGTCCAATCATCAAATAAACGATGGCGAACTTTCGTGTAAATCGCAGTCATCACGTCCACATTGAATCTACGCCATTCTGGTCCCAAATACTTCGACAACATCTTTAGGAGTTTTAGTACATACAACTGTAACATCGCATGTCCGACCTTTAATATTTCTTGCAATGCTTGTGCGTTTTTAAAGATAACAAGCATCTGAAATAATCAATTATATTCTAATAAAATTTTTTTAGTGATGACAACTATACTAACCGTTATACGTGAGGGTTTATCTTTGGTTAATTTATTTATGATTCTCAGGATGTTTATACATGAAAACATATTTCTCCAGGAGTATGGAACAGAACCTCCTATGGCTAAATTATCTTCAGTAAGATCTTCTTGATCACCAATAACACATGAGGGAAACTCCAGCACTGGTATTCTAAATATATCAGTTTTAAAGATTATTTTAGGTAAAACTACTACCTACTTCATATTTTGAGCATTGACATATTCCATAGTATTTTGCTTGAAGAACTTGGTCAAGGGGATGCAGTTAGCAAATACAAGTTGTAGACTAATATATTCGAACTGATAGATGTGGTTTAATTTAAAGTGTTTTAACAACAACAATAAAATTGCAGAAACAGCTTTCACAATAATTTCCTTATGTCTGTCTATATCTATTTCCAGCACAATCGTTTCCACTAGACCAGTTCTGTAATGAGAAAAGAAAATCTTTTTAAGAAACGTACATTAAATAGTTAATTTACGGAAATTCTTCTGGTAGAACATCTGTAAGTACATCTACTTCATTGCTTTTTGATTTTAATACTGGTGCTGCGGCCATCAAAACTTTTGTTAACGCCTTCATGTACTCCTTTGCTTTAGGTAACACAGCCTGAT